>BLKR01007282.1:0-40414 GCA_011170035.1 Teleogryllus occipitalis | reverse complement strand
AGCCATTTGTTCACTCACTAAACCCCCTTCCACCGCGAAGGTCATTCATCTCGCCGTCGAACTCCCTCGTCTCCCTGTGGTACGTTCGTCAACCCTCTTGCCTTCCCCCCTCACACCCTCGTCCCTCCCCATCGTCAACCCCAACGTCCCCCGCAGCACCCCATCGTCCGTAGGGGATTAGCTCCGCGTATATGGCGCGCGCCGTCAATTATTTACAATCAAATCAAAGAGAAAAGGTCCGGCTTCGGTTTAGGGCTGCGCTGGACGACTGCGAAGCCCGCGGCGCAAGGGGCCGCGCTGTTTCTAAAGCAGTGATAAAACGAGCGCCCGTCGCAGGAGGGGATCGAATAGGGCTAGCTCCTGACGAAAAGGTGGCGGGGAGCGCCGTATGCGGGAGGTTGTTAAGGAGACTTCCCAAATGGAGGCCCGCCCTAACGAGAAAACATTCACGTGCCGTGTAAACCGGAGTTACAAGGCAATGACTTGATGGAAGTGATTACACGGGTAGGCGAGGCGAGGCGAGGCGAGGCGCGTGGGGAGGCTGGGAGGGGAGGTAGGGCAGGGCAGGCGTTCCTCAGGGTTCCGCCCGAGGCGCGGGGTTTATGCCGCGCCATTGCACGGCTAATAGAAGGGGCTGCGGGGGCGGCAGGTCAAGCTCCTCTGGCTTAGGCCTCCCCCGCGTGTGGGGTCGGCCGCCGCCCCCGCCCCCGCCGCCGCCCGGAGGCGTCGCCTGCAGGTGTCGGCCACAGGGTGAGGCCCACAGACCTCAGCCACTCAGTGCGGGGGGAGGAGATTGGTCAGATAATGTGGCTTACCGCAGTGGAGCGTTCTGTTGAGTATTCGCAAAAAAAGATGAAAATACATCCGTCAGTACGTGGTTTTTTCTGCTTTCCAAGTTCATAATTTTAGAATGTTCCATATTATCCTACTAAGTGGGTATTTCTGTTGCCAAATTGGCCACAATATTACATTTTCCGAATTCTTGTTTTTTTCTTCAAATTTTTGTCAAGTTTCACATTACATATTGAGGCGTTATTTTAATAGTGATACAACTCCATTGATACTTATTGCGAGATATTGAGCTATAAAGTTAAATGATTATAAAAAATCGGGGATGGAAACAGCCAAAAAATTGTTTTTTTTTTCTTACAAGATATTTACTTGTTCGTCTCAAGGTGATATGAATACGCATACGATTACGATTATGGTTACGATTACGATACGATTACGCGTATGGTTCGCGGAATACTGGGGGGTGTAAAGGAATTATATCATCATAAAAATGTGGTTGGTGTGCCACATCGGTAAATGTCGTTCTAAGAAAAGTTGGAAATGACAATATCGATTTAATAAAACAAATTAAAAAATCATTTGATGTTACTGTTGAGGCACATTCACTTTTCTTCATCTTCTCGAAATCGTCTGGTTCCTATCTGCATGCCACTGAAATAAGCGAGATTAACGCTTAAAATGAATGAAAAATGTCATGTATATCTTGTTTTTCACAGGAACTTTCCTTTTTTGTGGTTATACAAGCGGGACATTCAAGTTTTTGAAAACCTTAGTTCTTCCCTATCCACTGGCGGTGGTGTGTGGAGTGACGTTTACTGTGTAGAAACCAATGTCTTGGTTTAAGATTTACTCGTACACAATTATAAAAGACTTATGTTTGACAAATATAATCCATCTAATTTTTAGCGAGTTACAGACACTATTTTGTTCACTTTCCCCCTTTCTTGTTGCATATTTTTGATGGTCTTTTAACACACTGGCAATTAAGTTTAATTTCTGTGTTAAATAATATATGTGCGATATAAATATATTATTTTTATTGTTTCTATTACCAAATTTGTCATCATTACCTCTTTATCAATTTGTCAATATTACCTCTTTATCATCGTATCACTTCAGACGCTATAAATATCTCGAAAATCACGAGACTTCTAGAAAACCACGTAGCTGTACCTCTGGAGTTGTACCAGTATCAAAATAAATAGATTGCAATCTCCTGTGATTCTCGTTTATTGTGATGCACTATGTCGCCACACAAAGAACTTGGAATTCTATTACTTTCAGAATTAATGTATAACACTTACACGGACCTGAAAATGGAGTTAACTCAATTTCTCAAAAAAGTGGAGTTGTACCACTCTTAAAATAACGTCTCCATATAAAAATACGCCATGACACGCACTAGAAACACGCCATGACACGCATTCTGGAAGAGAAGTCATATAGATTCATAACAAAGGTCTACAAAAAGAATTTGACACTTTTCTCGGGTGCAATCACGTGTTTGTAAATTTACAGTAAAAGGATTACAGAAATGACTTCTGTTTTCCTGTATCATATCAGGTTTTAAAAAGAATACATTTAAATATCTTTATAATATTATTTCACATGAAAATTTGCGAACAAAATAAAGGCCAACAAAATAAAGAAAAGTTTTCTAATACAAATTGTTTTATATTTTTTCTTTAGTACAGACAGAGTTAAGAACATGAAAGTCAAAGACATTAACTGAATATGGATTAAAAGTAATACATTTTAAATAAAAAGGCATACAAATTACTGTGTTCACGCCTATGATCAGTAAATTGAACCGTTATGTTTTAGAGAAAAAAACTTCCTGAGCAGCTTATTCTCTTGTTCATTCGGCAAGGGTCATGGCGACAATCAACAGTAATCAGCCATCATGAATGTATTCCATCGCTTCTAATGCGGTATTGTTGATGTAATTTCATAAAGAAAAAAATTAGAATGTTACCGTGGTGAATGAACACAGATTTTAAACTTTTCTTACTTCACTCAATGAAAAGCCATTCATCTGTTTTATACTCTGCTCCCAAAATACTTGAGCGGTTTGAAGTGTAAGTTAAACGAACTAAGGAGTCTTCGTGATCAAAAAAAATTCTAGGTTTTTATCTAGATGCCTGTAAACTGAAACACGTTCCTAGGGTTGGCAGATTGTTTTATTTTAGTCGTAAAGCTCGAAATTTATAAGCATCATTTTAGAAATTGAAAAGCATCATTTTAGAGATCTAACCAAATCTTTGAGTTCATTTTGGGTCAAAGGTTTGAGTTTGCCTTCGGTGCATGTCCAATCAGATAATTCAGCTGACTCAACTGACGTTGAACTTCAATCAGAATCTAGTATCTCCAAGTGAGAAGGAGGTTCCGCTCTAAGAAAATCAATGCCTCTAGCAGACCCCAAATCAGTACAAATTATTCCTTATTTGTTCTTTGTAAAGAGCCATTTTCTTTGCAAATACAAACATGACAATTATCTGGATGATTCTTTGGCTCATGCCATACCGAAGGAACTCTAAAATTCAGTGCCTTCCTTTTCCCTTTTAAAAGTTTCTTAATTCTACAACACAAAAACTGCACACTTTAAGAGGGTCCATGTTTTATCGTGATCCTTCAACTTCATTCATGCGCCTTTATTTTTGAAGAGAACATAATTTGTACCAAACCAGAAAAACTGGTAATTTGCTTGCTTATCTAGAATGAGAATAATTGGAAGAAAATCTCAAAAATAGGGGTACGACCCAAAAATATAGATTGATAAAAATTACTTACGAATTTACTGTCGTCGTTTGTGAGAGATACATTGGCCTCTGACCACGATGACCTTCAATTCAAAAGGACTGGCACTGTACAAATGTTTGGCTACCCTCGCTTTAGAAAGATAGCTGATGACAGTGTGCCTTATCCCTACATCCGCGCTTATCGATAAATAGGTCGATGTGTATCTTACATATTCAAAACTAGCATTCCAGTGTGAAGTGGGATTTTCTTACAAAATGGCCTACTTTACAACAAAGTACTCATGGATTATACATTTTTAATCAACAAACCTAACATCAAATGAAAATAAATTCCCCGATCATCATAAATAATTCATTCAATCCTGTCAAGTATTGAGTGAATTTATGTGCTATCAATAACATGAAAGTTAATAAAATTGCAGGTAAATGAAGTTGTAGTCTGCCGCGGCCAGAGTTATGTAAATGATCTTGGCTGTTCGGCTGTTCGCCCCACCCGGCACAATCTCTAAGCTCCCCATCGGTCTCCCGACATGTGTGGTAGTGTAGAGCATGCTAGTGTGTGTGTGTGTGTGTATAAGAGGTGAGGATAGAACAAGGAGGGAGAAGGAAAGATCGCGTGCGGTCCGTAGCCCGCTTGGTAGGGTACTGCTCCGGCATTCGCCTGGAGAAACCACGGAAAACTGCCGATCAGAGCAGCCGTCCGCTAGAATTCTCCTTCAGACAGCGACTGAATTTGACCTAGCTGAAAAGCTAGTGTCGAAAATCATGCCACTGTCGGGACTCGAACCTATCACCTCCCGATAAGAGGAACTGTGGCACATCAGTTGATGCACTGAGCCACTTTTCCCAGTTTAACTTCATGGAAAGCGCTTGCAATGTGTGTTGTCCGGTTGAATATTAATAAACACTCGTGTGATATTGATCTGTAATGTGAGTGTTTATTGTGTATGTTTAGCTTTCTCGATCGAATTTTGTGATAACATTGTGGTTCCCAGCGGGCTGGTTCGGCACCTCATTCACCCCGCAGAGAGCAAACATTGCGTCCGGATGAACACAGAGAATACAAGAAGAGTTGGCCGCTGCGCTTCAGAACGTCAATGTCTTAACACCACATGGGCAACAATTCATTATAATCCCTATTACTGTGAGTTCATAATTCATCAGTAATTACTGAATAATATATAGAAAGCTATTCGTTTGAACGACCTTAATTACATGCATATTGCTTTCCTGAGGTAAGAACTTCTTAAAATTTAATTAGAGTACCTCAGAGCAACGTAGGAATATGAGGGGTTGCATTTGTAATTCTTCAATTTATTTCCTAACAGTAGCCCCCACAATTCCACGCAATATTGTTCCGATTGTTATTCAAAAGTAGATTAAACGGATTCAATATTGGAAAATTACAATAAATACAAATTAAATCCAAGCAAAATATATATCCTCTGTAGACCTTCTAAACCACTTCCAGTCATTTTTAAAATTATTATCACTAGGCGTCTTGAAAAGTATATTTCAGTTAACTAATTATGATAATACATATATCAAAGACTAACTTGTATATCACACATGCAAAAGGTTGTTCATGAAACCTACCACACCCCTTATAAATTGGAATAATATTTAATTAAATTAATAAATAAAAATTCTCAATTAAGGATTGATTATGGAATTCTTTTATTCAAATCGATAATTCCTTCTCTTACCTTTGCTTGTCCAATACAGTGACATCTATCCACCGTATAACTTAATAATATTTACACAGGACAAAATAAATGTATTAGGAAACTATTAAAAGCAGAATGGTTCATATATAATAAGGCCAAATATAGTATAACAAAACTTTCATAATTTAACAAACTATAAACTTGTTTAACAACATTCTCCTGCTTTAAAAAATCCATTAAGATTAAATTACATTAAAAATTCTCGATTTCGTTCTCGTTTCCTGAAATACATTTTCCGTTCTCCTTCATGATTTAAATTTCTTTTAGCATGTTCGTATAATTCACTTCTTCAAAATAATCTTTTTATTACAAATATATAATAAATAGCTAGCGAATTTAAAAAAGTCAAGTTATAGGAATGCTTTTCTTTGCCTCAAATTTAACAGCTACCAGATTGTCTAAACATTATTGTAGTATGTAATGGTTAGCATTCTGAAAAATTCGTGTCTCAATTGAGACAGAAATTAATTTTAAAAAATATCAAATATGGTTTCTGCAAAAGAATGTCCATTTTCATACATTCATTTGTTAGGAAATTTATTACATTTTACCCAGTTATTGATAAATTGAATAATTCAATTTGTTCAAACACCACAAAATAATTTCTGTATCAGATTGTCGACAGACTGTGGCTAACAAACGTTTAATTTTTTATCATTTTGCATTGTTTATCATATATCATTGGCTTTCACCATTTCCTACACTAATAGATTGCGCCGTTTCAGTTGTTTTTCCACTTACGCAACGTTGTGCATGTTGTCCATATTAATACTATTTTGCATCTTTCGCAAAAAGGAAAGTATAATTCGCATTCAAAATTCTATTAGTTTACAAGAGGTAATGCTATTACAGGCCGCGAGTTTTCGTTATAATTATGTTACAGGTAGGAGAAATTAACTTGTTAATGGAAAACTAAGTAGAGACTAGTATTTTAAACTTCATTAAATTTTTAATTGACGAAGTTGGGGAAAAATGTCCGTAAAGTCAATTTATGAACCTGCCGGCTGGCCGGTGGGTGACGCAAGGGGCCGAGCAAGGGCAGCATAAGCGTAATGAGTATTCCGCATCCTCAGGTTTACGTGTCGCCGCAGAACTAATAGCGTTGTCAACGGTCGCCACAAATTTCGCTCCTTTTCTCACCTCGTATTGATCTATCTTTTATTTACATTGTGAGTGAGATTAGTAAAAAGAAAACTTTATAAAATGCTCTTTATAAATTTAGAAGAACGTGTTTATCACAAGTTCATCGTGAACACATTCATAACGCAGTTTTGAATCATTAAAAAAATTATAATGCTACAACCGCGCGAACTTTCTCTTAACGGCACCTTCAGAGCACTTTTTGATTCATAGCAGTATCTCTGACGTCAAATTCAGCCGATGTCTAGAGGAGAATTCTAGCGACGGCTGCTCTCATCGGCAGTTTTCTATGGTTTCTTCACCCACATGAGGCGCGGGGCGTGAGGCGTGGGACGTGAGGCGGGGAGATCGGGGCGGGGACGGGGTGAAGGTATGTGGGGTGCAGAGAGGGGGCAGGGAGCGCGGATAGCGGGGCGTGGGGTGGAGAGCAAGGCGGGACCCGCGGGGTATGGGGCGTGGGGCGTGGGGTGTGGGTCTTGGGACGTGGGGCGTGGGGCGAGGGGCGTGGGGCGCGGGGCGTGGGGCGCGGGGCGTGAGGCGGGGAGATCGGGGTGGGGTCGTGGCTGTGGGGTGCAGAGAGGGGGCGGGGAGTGCGGTGAGCGGGGCGTGGGGTGGAGAGCGAGGCGGGGGCGCGGGGAATGGGACGTGGGGCGTGAGGCGGGGAGATAGAGGCGGGGTCGGGGTATGTGGAGTGGAGAGTCGGTGGCGGGGAGCGCGGTGAGCGGGGCGTGGGTGGGGAGCGGGGCGGAGCATGGGACGTGGGGGGTGAGGCGGGGAGATAGAAGCGGGGTCGGGGTCGGGGTATGTGGGGTGGAGAGTCGGTGGCGGGGAGCGCGGTGAGCGGGGCGTGGGGTGGAGCGGGGGCGCGGGGCATGGGACGCGGGGCGTGAGGCGGGGAGATGGGGGTGGGGTCGGTGGATTTGGGGCGCAGGGAGCGGGGCACCGGGCGTGGGACGGGGAGCGCGGGGCGTCGGATGCAGGGCGTGAGGCGGGGGGAGGGCGGGGCGGGGCCGGGGGTTGTGGGGCGCAGGGAGCGGGGCGTGGTGCGTGGAGCGCAGGGCGTTGCGCGGGTGGGGCGTGGGGCGGGGTGCAGGGGGCGGGGGGCGGGGGGCGGAAGTCGGGGAACGCGGAGCGTGGTCGGGGGATGTTGGGCGCAGGGAGCGGGGCGGGGGCGGGGGGCATGAAGCGTGGAGCGCGAGGTGAGAGGCGCGGGGGGTGGGGCGAGTGGCGGTGAGCGTGGCGGGGGTCGGGCGTCCATGGGTGTCGCTGAGAGGCTAATGGACAAAACAGAGACCTAATCAAAACGAAGTACTAAGTTCTGAACAATTCTATCTCACCACTTTCAATAACGCCTCTTGTTAGAATCCCCCCCTCCTAAAAAATCATAGGAGGAAACTTTTCATAATCTACGCGATCGTTTTCTTGTGTTTTCCTTGTTTGATTGATTTATTTATTCATGTTTCCGGGCGCGTCAACTGCTCTGGTCATTAGTCCCGTTAGTCTAGTGCATGTTTTTTCTCGGGAGATGGCGGTGATCTTCCCCGCTGGATGGCGAGATCCGGCGCCGATCTTACCCAGCGCCTGCTAGTGGGGGCTCCCTAACCAGACCCCACCAACGGGCACCGCCCCAGTCGGGACAAGCTCTAAGCTCCCTGACCGGGCTCCCGGAATATGTGGTAGTGTAGTGTGAATGTTAGTGTAAGTGTGTGTGTGGGCGGAGGATAGGACAAGGAAGTGAAGGATAGATCGCAGCGCGGTCCGTGGCCCGGGTTTGGTGGGTGGCACGTTCGGCATTCGCCTGGTGTTGATCGGAGAAACCACGGAAAACTACCGATCAGAGCAGCCGGCCGCTAGAATTCTCCTTCAGACAGCGACTGAATTCGACCTAGCTGAGATGCTAGTGTCGAAAGTCCTGCCGCCGTCAGGACTCGAACCTAGGACCTCCCGGTCAGAGGCGCTGCAATGACATCAGTTGATGCACTGAGCTGCCGCTCCCGGTTGTTTTCCTTGTGTGAAAATATGTACTGAAGACGTTACAAGTTTTTATAGCAGATTGCTATGACAAATATTTACTCTTACAGTTTTTGGTCATTTCGTGCGTCAAAGCGATTAGATTTTTGAGTGACATAAACCTACCTTAATTCATTGAATATTATTCACCTCATTAAAGTTTTCTTTTAATGTGCCGTCATAACTTCTGCATCAAAAAATTAATATTCATTACATACTTTTAAGTTTAGTACTTTTATGTGATTAATTTTATCAGTTTCACTTCTCTCAGCTGAGCTTATCGTATACGTTTTCCCCTTTTTATTAATGCCAAGAAATTAAGAAAGAGAAAATAGTTGTTTGAAATTCATGATTTATCTCGCTTCTCAACTCACTTAACATCTTCTTATTTTAATATTCATTTCTGTTTATTTACATTTGCGTTTTGTTCAGTTGTCTGCTGGAAGATCGAGGCGGCGTAGAATGTGTGTTGAGTAAAAAGTTTGTGAATTGGCGAAGCAGTGCGAATGTTATTTTCCTGGACGTTAATTGACGAAAGATATTTTTGTCTCACTGTTTGCTAATTACAAAGAGCTTTTCATTCCTTCCTTGGTGGTCCTTTTATCTCGACACCACAAAGAAAGCAAAACAAAACAAAATTATAAAGTATAATGCCCGCAGAAAGATTGTTGTGGGATACAAGACGAAGGCAGATGATGTGTAACATTTTGGTATTAAACTTGCTTTCCGTTTAATGTTGAATTTCTAATTAAAAATGAAATTTTTTATAGTTGAAACACGAGACAATCTCTACGACACATTATTAAATGAAGCAATATTGGGATTTTCTTTATTTAAACTAACGTACATCTGTGATACAGCACTGAGTTATTTCCGTAAAAGTATTAAATAAACAAGATTATTATTCCTAAAGAAACAGAAAACTCGACTGCTCAAGTAGAAATTTAGTACGTTACTAGTACAGAAAGGTTCTGGCGTGCTTATGAAATGTTGACATTTTGAACTCACTTTTGATCAGAATTTTGAAATGAGTATACCAAAGACACTTTTGTAAGTGTTACGTCCATTCTTTTTTAGTGTGAATTCAGGAAAACTTACGACTACTCACTCGTGGAATCGATATGCATGGCACCAGCTCTATTTATTAATTCCACTTCAGAGTCTTATTTCATTAGCAGAGCCCCGTTACTTTAAATGGCCAGTCCAAAAAGTTTGTTTTGCCGAATGCATGCCAAAAAGTAACACTTTCCAATCAATGAACAGCGATCGTAAATTCTAGTTTCCATGTGTGAATGCTGAAACAGACGTTTGTAAAACGACGACGAGTTATTAACTGACCCATGGAATGCTCTTTCACTATTGACGGAACAAGCGTCACCTTTCGAGTGTTAACAAATTAAATATTGAGCTCCGCTATGAACTATAACTCAGCAAATAATATTTTGTAAACCATGTTTGTTTGGAACTTGGTTTAGATATGACATGCAGGATATCAAGACGTATTTATTTTCGTTTAAACTCGCTTAAGGATCACACAAAGACCACACAAGGAAATTTTGTCAGATTTTTCAAACAAAAAAATAGCAAAATTGAAACCTGCTGTGCACCAGACTGTTTTTTTAAGGTACTTCATCATATTTAAACTGTCAAGACAAATATAAGAATACATGCGAATTTTAGTCAAATGAGTCTGACGAGTAGTAACAAAGAAACAGACACTCCGTAAGGATAACATATCCGACCGTTTGCATCGCTTAATCGGGCAAAACTATCATGAAGCTCATCATGATCCATTTTGTTGTGGTAGTTTTAGTGTTGAGTTTGCTCTGGCAAGTGCATTCATAGGCATATGCAGTTGTGCCGTTTGGGTGTCCTTGCAAAGAATTAAAACTCACAAAATTAATTGAAATGGTTTCTACTAAAAAGCATAGGTATTCATGTAATAAAATTAAAAAAATACAAAACAAGTATTCAGTACTCAGTCAGGATGCTTAGAGCGATATAATTTTTGAAACTCAGAAAACTCTAAAAGAGATGATGCGTGAATTCTTTAATTTCTTTACTGTTAAAATTATTTTTAATGCAATAAACGTATAAATAAACTAGTGTTTTAATAAATAGCACATACTTTCTCTCGTGGTTAATTTACTGTACTTTCAAATCCGAGCCAGATTTAAGGTTTCGCGCCGTCCTCTTCCTAGCTGCTGTCTATCGGCGTTTAAAACAACTGCCAGGCTCTCGTAGTCCCTGTCCCTCCTTCAAAGTCATTCCCAATGAAGTGTAACTTCCCATTCTCGAATTATCGGTAAGTCTTTGGGATCAATGTAGGTACCTTTACATTCTTATCCATAGTATTCCTTGCCCATATCACGGTACCTTTGTTCTCGGGATATGGACCAAGTTCCTCCTCCTGTGATCCTCCTTGAGAGTATGTGACGCTGTTCTTTCTTGGGACCGACCAAATTCTCTTCTTTAACAGTCTGGATTTTAGAGTTATGATTCAATCTGATATAACTCTGATACATTTGAACGACTATAAATATGCTCCATTATGTAATAACGTGGATAATCATATTATTGATATTGTTATTATTATTACCAATTTAATTGTTTAATTAAATGGTGTTTCTCAATCTGATAAAACTCTCATACATGATATAAAAGCTTTGCTTATGCATAGCAATTATTAAAATGTTACGTAACAAAAACAAATAATATCAGAAAGTGTGTGCTCGTGTAGCACTACTGATTTCAACGATCGACCGAGAACATCTCTGTTCTTTGTCATTACATACAAATACCTGTGCCAGCAGGTGGCCCGTCCTTGGTGATTGTATCATTCTTCTGAGAATACTGTGACAGTTCCTTTAATACCCACTTAGAAAGTCGGTGAGATTGTACACCCATTTCACAAACTGCTACTCGCCAGGTCAAAACTGTATGGAATTATTACTGTATATAATTTGATTACTTGGTTAGTGATTGCGGGCGCGTCAACTGTTAAGGTCATTTGTCCTGTAAGCGCAGCGCATGTTTTTTCCCCTCGGAAGGTGGCGGTGATCTTTTCCCGCTAGAGATGGTGGCTCTTAACGATGGTGAAATTCGGCGCCGACCTCCCGTCAGCAAGCGGGGTTTTCCCCAAACAGGTATCTCCCAACAACGGGGCACCTTCCCAGCTCGGACAACCTCTAAGCTCCCGACTAACCTCCTGGCGTGTGTGGTAATCCATGTAAGTGTAAGTAAGGGGGAGAGGATACGACAAGGAATGGGAAGAACAGATCGCGCGCGGTCCGTGACCCGTTTGATAGGGTACTGATCCGGTATTCACCTCGTGTTGATCGGAGAAACCACGGAAAACTCCCGATCTGAGCAGCCGGCCGCTAGAATTCTCCTACAGACAGCGGCTGAATTCGACCTAGCTATGTGTCGAACAGCTTCAATCGGATTACATACAAGAGGGACCGTGAATGGTTTCCATGCTATAAACACAATTAAAAATATTTTTGCCCATGCTGGTTTGAAACAATGATGTGCATCTAAGCTTAAAGCTTTATAGTTAACAACACTGCTTATAGTTAGACACACTGCTTAAACAAAATTGATCTACGTAAACAAAGGTGATCTTTGTTGTTTGTGGGCCAGAAGCCATTTCACTCTTCATCACCATTTACCAACATTTATTTGTGATTATACTCATTTATTCTAACCAATTCGTACCACATGTTGATAAACTCACATCCAAAGAAGTATCACCATTATCAATAAACGATTTTTAAATTTAAAGGTAACATTCTTTCGTTTCAAAAATATTGATTAGGCAAGGGAGGGTTTCCGAGGCCAGTACGATGTTATTAGCGGCTAAACAATAATAATAATCAGTAAATAACGTAATACTACATAGTATTGTAGCAATTATATTCAGCTAGTAATGCAACAGTAAATAAACAAAATGGACAGATGGACAGACTATGACAGAGAAACAGACAGACGAAGAGACGGTTTAATAAAAAAATGACAGGTATCAGGAAATTCCCAAAGGAGTATTTCTGTTAAAATGCCGATGTCACTCTTTGTAGATTACATGGCTTAATTTATACTACGAAGTATACCAGAAAGTAAAGTATACCAGAAAGTAAAGGTTAAGAGTAAGAGAAATTTAACCCAAATGTAAGTTCGTATTTTGAGTGTATTCTTATGGTATCACCTTTTGGACCTTAATTGTAAATTACTGGTCTGCAGCATCAAGTATGCTACTAAACAAAGTCACACAAAATTGTTTTCCAGATAGTTGCACGCACACTGTTCAAGAACAACACATAAAATACTTTCGTATAATACTGCAATCTATTAAATATTTTAACAAAAAGTGTGTTCGCATATACTGTAATAATGTAATATATATGAGTGTGTGCTATACGGGTGTCCGGGGAGGAAAATAAAATTGGAAAATTATCACTTAAGTTAATTTGATGTATATTTTGTCTAATAAACTAATTGGATATTCTGAATGACTGAACCGCTATAAGAAGTCAATAGTTGGTTTTAAAAAACGCTTTTTAGGCAAAATGTGTATTGCAGAAGCCTAGAAACACTCCAGAAGCATGTGAATTGTTTAGTATTTACAAAAGAAATGAATATACTTGTTCAGAAATAAAAATTAACCGATAAATAAAATAGCAGTGGAATTGCGTAATTTGGGTCGTGAGGTCGCATGATGTCTTCTGTGCCATACTGAGTATGAGAATGAATTCGAAATGTGCAGTTTAAGTACAAGCGGGAAAACTCAATCAAATGTTTTAACTTTTCAGTCAAAATCGAAACTCACAATGTTTTGGATTTTTCCGAGTTTCTGAATGTATAACGAACTTATATCTCCTCTCACCATAGCCAGAGGTAGAATTGTTTCCTTTCGATTTCTGCGCACATTGAAAATTAGTAAAATAGACATTTTCTATTTTTCTAGAGTACCTACGCATCTATTAACCATGCACCCTCTAACACGGCTGGATGCTACATATTTTCTTTGAATTTTTCCGCATATTGTAAATTAGCAACGCAGATTTAAAATAATTTTAGATTGTTTTGGGGTAAAATTCTAAGTTTACAGAAATATAATAATAATAATAATAATAATAATAATAATAATAATAATAATAATAATAACAATAATAATAGTAGTAGTAGTACTAATAATAATTAATAAATAGTATACATAGGAAAGTCTAAAGCATAACCGTCAATGAGGACAACTGCAATTTCTTCTTTCTTCATATCAATGAAGGAGGAAATGAAAAGGAGATACGCCGTGGAATACAGGGAATGGAAATCCTGCATTGAATGAACGGTCTGAGCAACAGTATAATACGATGTGGGCGAAGCGAAGCGGTTGGTTTGGCAGGGAGGTTGATTGTAGCCACGGAGGTATGCGCAAGAGACGGAGGCGTGGGGAGTAGGAGTAGAGCAGGGGGTTGAAAGAGCAGTGAAACGGGAACGGAAGGTAGACAGAGACAAGAACGGAACCAGAGGAGCAGGACGTGGATACGGCAGAGGAGGAGGCCATGATCGTGGGCATGGGGCGTGGTGGGGGACGGGGAGTGGGGTAGACAACTACCCCAGAGTGAGAGGGATGTCTAATTAAATCGTACTCAGCTTGCCGGCTTCCAGACGCCGCTGTCCACTTCAAAAGCTACACCGCAGCCACTTGGAAATTATTTCATTAAATTTCTCGCAGATAATAGGCTTCTCTGCATCCCGTTCGCTACGTCTGGAATGTGCGTGCTCTGAGAGGAGCCCTGCACGTAAAATCTATTTTTGGTGGCATTTCTCGTCGGATTTGTTATGATGAGTTGCTTTTCATGAGTTTTAATAATGTTCAGTGCTTCGCAGCAAATAGGCAGTCATTGAAGGAAGACGGACCGTACAGACGCCTTTGTTGGTGTTGCCGGGTGGGAGTTGCAGCACGTCCGACTGCATTCAGAACCTCTTCGCAGTCAAAGGACGCTGCACAAGCAAAAGAGGATTTCGGAGAACTCAACTACTCTTAGGGTAAACTTTAATTACAGTGCATTTTTTGAAGTGCAATGGTGCAAAGGTTCGAAGAAAACTTGTCCACTTTATTTAAGAGCAATTCATTTATAGATCACTTGAATCTTTCTAACAAAATATATTGAAAGAACTTGAATAGAATACACGTAGCATTTTTTCCGATAATGATTCTATCACGTAAAAAAAGTTTATTCTAAGCCTAATTTTCTTGAAGCCTGTCCAGTTGAAAAGAACAGAAAAATGTACACATTCATTTGAGAACCAGTTATTACGACCGTGGTGGTTTGTGAGAATACAAAACAATTAAACAGAAACGCACAGAGAATACAAAACAATTAAACAGATTACAGTTCATCTGAGACAAATATTTAGGGCGCAAGCTAGGTCGAATTCAGTTGCTGTCTGGAGGAGAATTCTAGCGGCCGGCTGCTCTGATCGGTAGTTTTCCGTGGTTTCTCCGATCAACACCAGGCGGATGCCGGAGCAGTACCCTGCCAAACGGGCCACGGACCGCGCGCGATCTGTCCTTCCTCTTCCTCGTCCTATCCTCTCCCCTTACACACACACTTACACCAACATGCACTACACTACCACATATTCCTGGAGACCGGTCGGGAGCTTAGAGCTTGTCCCGGCTGGGGTGGTGCCCCGCTGGTGGGAGAGTCCTGGTAAGGGGAAACCCCTTTAGCCGACGGTAGGTCGGTGCCGGATCTCGCCATCCAGCAGGGTGCATAGATCACCGCTATCTCTCGAGAAAAAAAACATGCACTACACTAACGGGACTAATGACCGAAGCAGTTGACGCGCCCGGAAACACGAAAAAAGCAATCAATCAATTTAGGGCGCGTCATATGTGACTGCGCCACATGAAATCTATAAACAATTGGTGAGTACGAAGTGCGGATATACCGACGATCCTTGGTGTAGTGGTCAGATCACTTTCATGTCCCTCTAGAATTTGTGCTGAACACAGCACGTCCGCGGCAGGTTATCTCCTTGTTTTGCCAAAATGGCTCGCTTTCTACCATATGACGGGATCATTTGCACAAGGGAATAATTGGCAAAATTGGGACTTTTTCAGGAACCACAAAAATATTTAAAAAATAAATTATCAGTTTTTGACATGGTTTTATGCCTAAATTTTTTTAAATGTCTCGTTTAAACAGCATTAAATATGCATGTCATATCATTTACCTGACAAGTTAAATAAAGTTGCACATAATTGAATTTTTCTGTGTTTTGTCACTAATCAATCTTTTGAGTGAAAGTAATTTATATAATCAAAATATTAGGCAGAGGTTTCTAAGACATGTTTTCTTGAGTGTAATAATGTATCGTGAGACAAATATTGTATGGAAGTCATGAAATATTCCTGTTTTGTTGCTGTAATTGACATAATTTCTTTGAAATACAAATGAAGAATGTTTGATTCAATTTTATTGTATGATCCTTCCAAAGTATTTGGTACATTTCCTCGTGACATCTTCAGAATTAATTGTTATCAAGTGGTAAGACAGATGTACAGTTGACTATGTCAGGTTATTGGACATGGTGTGCGGAACATTTGGACAGACGCCACCACGTTCTGCAACTTATCGTATTAGTGGGTGTTTTAGTTTGAACTATGCTCCGTTTGTAGTTAAGAACTTTTTTCAAGCATCCTTGACTATTTTTTATTTTTTTTACCTTTGCCAATCATCGTAGTTAACTTGCCATTTTACTTTCTCGCTCTTACTGTAATTCTCCCAAACTTACGTAGTAAAATGAAAGTATTTTTAAAGCTTCAACAGAAAAGAAGAAAGTTTTTACCAAGGTCCTACAATCCTATGCTAACGGCCGTCTTTCCCCATTACATATTGAAGATTGTGCTGGCTGCCATGT
Organism: Teleogryllus occipitalis; assembly: GCA_011170035.1. Taxonomy (NCBI): domain Eukaryota; kingdom Metazoa; phylum Arthropoda; class Insecta; order Orthoptera; family Gryllidae; genus Teleogryllus; species Teleogryllus occipitalis. The sequence continues at coordinate 24,060 of BLKR01007282.1, read as the reverse complement.
GGGGGGCAAATTTACTCCCCTACTGCAAATGCTTCGAAATTTTAGACTAGAGAGCGTTTGTGAAAGTCTAAATATGTATTAGTGAAAATAAAAGCAAAACGGTATCCCACTGTAAATGAAAGATTGCAAAACTAATCAACAAAACTAACTTACATCTTTCAGAATGAAGCATTGTAAAAATATTAAGTCTACATTTTAAATAGATGTTCATTGGTCTTAGTAAAATCGTTTCTATCAAACGTTGTTGAACTGGAAATCATTAAAATATATACAGGTAGTTATGTTCAAAATTTATATTATTTTTTTCTTGTAATTGGGTCTAAAAAGTAGTGTTATGAATCCAAGAGATCACACGTTTCTTTATTACAATTTTGGCTGGAATGGGTGTGATATTCAGCTGTAAGCACATGGTCATAGATAACATGTTGAATATAAAACTTCAGCTCTCTTTTCCGTTGCGTCTGCAGATTTCTTCCTTATAATTAATGTCATCTACACAAAAGACATTTACATACTTGTATATGTCATTTGAACCCAAAATAAAATGAATGCCCACCAGAATACACACACTAAGGACGCAACATCTTGCATATCATCAAAATAACAATAAGTAATTTTTATAAGAAAATTAACATATGTTTTTTGTTTATAGCCAGTCTTTAATTTCGAGAAAAAATCACTGTAGTTTCTACGTGGTTTGTGTTAAAATAGAAACTGACAAAACAATTTTGGTCCTACGTAATTTATTAATTGTCTAAATAATTACTTTTTAACGTCAATTGGATGGGTGAGAACCGATTTTCCATACAGTTCTTATGTTATACTTTTCTGCTATGACTTTTCTACAGTTGTGGGAAATCTGATGTGATATTGTTAACGTAATTACATGAAGAAATAATGAATGTCATCTCCTTCAACCTAATATATTCATTTAGAGAGCCGGCTTTCGACGGTTTTGCCGTCATCATCAGATTCGCTGTGTGGCAAAAGTTGGCTCCCGACACAGACTTCTGGCTTTTGCCGCACACAGCGAGACTGATGGCAGCAAAAGAGACGAGTGTCGGCTCTCTAAATAAATATAATAAGCTGACTGCGATTTCTTCTTTTATTTCTTTATTTTCTACAGGTCTTCCTTTTTTTGCAGTTATCATCGAATGGGTTCAGCTAGTGCAATATTCTCTGTAGACAGGCTCGTATGCAACTAAAGTCAATTTCGAACATCATTATTGAATTAGGTTTACTCACGAAATGGTGGCAGCAGTGAACGCTCTTTACTAAGTTTGGACAAAAGTTTCATAACCATTTGGTGGTAATTACTCAACTGATTCTTTGTCCTATGTTCCTTATATACAGTGGGTGCCAAAAAATGTATAGACACTTCAAGCAAATAAAAAAAACTATGTACTGCAATCGCTAAACACATTTCGCAAATGTTGCTCGAACAGTAGTAGTTCATCTACCTAGAAGATAGCTACGCCCGTAGTGGGCATTTGGACTATCTTTTGTAACGGTTGTACCTATAAAACCCTAAGATGATTTGTACTAATCATTTTCTGTTTGTGTGAATTCAGCTTTGATGAAGGTGTGAAGGCACTTTTTTTATTTGCTTGAGTAGCAGACAAAACACTTAGAAACTTTGATTTTTTTCTTTGATCTAACATCGTAAAAACAAAATTACATTCCTTTGTATTTAACTGAATCTCTCTGTGAAAATTTTTGCTAGGTTTTCTCAGCGCAAAAATGTACATCTTTACGAATCTTTACCTCGCGTTGCCTCTCGCGGTCCAGGTTCACTTCCATCGTCCATGCGCGCCAGTACTTGTAAGCTAATCAAAGTTGGAGTAAAATTAAATTAGAAGTTCAAGTTCCCCCTCGGAGGATCGCGATCTGCGGCATGCAGAACCGCCGGGCACTCTGAAGGAGGGGGGGCGGAGCGGTTGGGGGAAGGGAGGGGGCAACGGGATACCGCTGACCGCACGAAGACGCTGGGAACTTTCCCCTCCATTGGATGAAATGCGGTCGATCACTTAGCTGTAAAGCAACATAGTGGTAGTATTTGCATAACAATATTTTTTTAAATTTCAATTTTCACTTGATATGTGACTTTTAATGAAAGAATGATCCCGTTTGAAAAACAAATAATTAATTACAAGTTCGTCGTTTCTCTGTAAAGGTATAATATAATTTCGGTCGAATCGGTATTCTTACCAATATAACGTGCACGTAACACATGCAAACGATTTAGAATCACATGTTCTCAGGTGTTATTTATAACAATTAAATTATGTACACACCAGTTGAAATATTGAATGAGCTTTATCGTTGAGTCTGCAGCGACTCTTGACTGTGAAGTCTTGGCTTTGAAATCCGATGGAGGCGGATTTTCGACACTAGCTAGCTAGATGGCTAGTTCGAAATCGGTAGCTGTCTGGAGAAGTATATTATCGGTCGGCTGCTCTGATGGTTGTGTTCCCTGCTTTCTTTGATCAACGCCAGGTGAATGCTGGGGGAATTGTCCTTTAACTCCCTCGTTTCAAGCACTGTACTATCAACATGTTGCGATTTTAGAGCGCTGAAATTACGAGACTAATCATATTTTCGAACATTTGTATACAAAACTACTTAGAGGTCTGTCATTGAAGGACAGATTTATATTTTATTCATGTATTTAAGAAACAACTGCATGTTTATTATTGTAGTAGTACGAGCTTCCTGAAAGAGTTGACTTTCGCAATTTTCGAAAATTTAGAGTTTCAAACGATTGTGAATCTTAGGCCATGTTTTTAATCATACTTAAAGAAAAAGTTCAATAAGCGAATTAGAGCCATTTAAAAAAAAATTGACAATAAGGTTGAGGATTCATCTAAAATACCCACAAATAACAAAATATCCGTTTGAAACTCGCAGACCCTTGAGCTCATTTGAATCTATTGAGCGATATCAATTTTGGAGAAAATTGTTTGGACAGTGTAAGCACTAGCGTTGACCGCAGACGAACAGATGGAGAGTCAGACATTCTGCCGTCATTCGATTTTTCAGATTCCACACGTATACGTGACTTCACAACATATTACAGGAAGTAATTTTCTACGTGTAAGAACACTATTTACCCACTATTTAAGTTTTAAATTTTCGGTCGAAAAATCGCCGATTCCTCCCGCAGAATTACAACACTTCCTCTTTACTATGCAAGTACATTCTAAGGCGAGGACGTGAAAAGAGGTAAGGAAAATAGAAAAGCGAAACAGGGAAGGCGCAGGATGTGGGAAAGATAACAGCAACAGAAGAAAGACTTGTTGAGCGATGGGGCTTGCAAGCGGCGCGGACCGAGTGAGAGCCAAGACTTTTATTTCACGGCCGAAAAAATGTGCCAAGTTGTGATTTTCCGCCTTTTCCTCGCTTTCCAATTAAAATAATGAACACGGCGGCGTACGCGCGAGGAGCGAGGCGGGGAAAGGGGGGTGGCGGGGGAAGGGGAGGGGGTGGGGGTGCGCCGCCACCGCGCAGCGCCATTGTGACTCAACAGCCTCGTTACTCTGATGCGAAGCGGATTCAGCCGGTGACGTCAACAAGCGAAACCGCCTCGACCCCGCCCGCCCTCTCGCCCCGCCCCGCCACCTGCCCCGTCCGCCCTCCACTACTCGTGTGGCCGCTCTCGCTCTTCTCCCCGCCCTTGCACCTCCTCCCGTCCCCGCCTCTCCCTCGCCCCGGGCTTCGTGATCTTTACTTGCGGGCTGCTCTGGCTGTTCTCGTGTACTTGACGCTTTCGCCGTCCTTGACTGCCCGGACTTGCTCTGCTTCCTCCGCCATCCCCATTCACTCGCGTTGCCGTCCTCGCTGCCGAACCTGTTTCCCCATTGCCAGTCCCTTGCCTGCCTCCCCTGTTGGCTCTTTCCACCCTTCGCACTTTCGCCCCTTCGACGCCCCCACCCCCCACCCCTCCCGCCCCGAGCTGCTCCCGACGTGCTGGCTTAATGAAATTGGGTTTAATTATCACTAATTAATTCGATACTTGAGACAGCGCACACACTTTCTTGTGGGTTTCCACACTTAAAGTTGGCGAAGTACGCGATGCAGATCCTGTAGACGCCTTGATATTTCCGAGGCGATCAAAAGTATGGACAAGCTCCTTCGTTAAAGAAATTATTCTTTAACATTTCACTGGACGGTAGAAGAGTACTGCACTTCGTTGGGTTTTTTTTGTTTGAGATGCTCCTTGAGCTCGAGGCTTTTGTCCAAACTGAAAAACATTTCTTTTTTACTTTCTCGCCTTATTTTAATGTAAATATTTTCCTTACTGATTATTTTTTTCTATTTCGACCTTTTCCTAGTAAAACAAATTGTCCTACTGGATAATTCTTGCCAAAATATAAAAATATTCTTGGATTGTAATTTTATTAAACTTAGTCTTAATTAACTCGTTAAATTGCTGTGTGAAATAATTGGGAATAAACTGTATAATAATTTTCCAACTCGTCGCACATTTAATGCATTATTTGACTAATTGAAGCAAAATAGAAATATTCTTTTTAAATTATTGATAGTTGGAAAATATGTTACAAAAACATTTTTCGGAAAGAACAGCCAATAACAAATACAAAGCGGGCGAGAAACTGTGAAATCACTGAATGGGACAATTTCGGAACTTCATGTACCCCGTTTGCCTGAGCGTTACTATAGGGCGCGCAGTTTTATATAGAGTCCGTTGTCTTTGAGCACATGTAGAACTTCAGTCGTGGAAACCATTTCAGAAAAGTTGAATTAACAAACTACGCCATCGTCCTCAGCTTGGCTTCTCTAATATGTATTGGTTTTATGTAGCGGTTACATTTCATATTAAAGTTCTTTAATGGACGAGCCGACATGTGTAGCTGTGTAGCTGCGATTCTGAAGGCGGTTTCTGCTCAACGAATTTTATTGGTGACCGTTTCATAGGTACAACAGCTCTGCCTGAAGCATAATTCAAATTAAATTATCGAAATAAATTCTTATTGTTGTAAGTATTAATGAAATATTTCATACGTTCTTAAAAACTGCTGGTTTTAGTTCTTATATCACAGATTATCTATATTTTCGATATCACGGACCTACGTTATGATATATAACTAATATATACTAAAGTGCGCCATGGAAGTCCCTCCAGATTAATCCGAGTCAGAGCATCCTGTTGAAAATTACATTTATGTAGGGAGTATCCCGATCATTGAGAAACAAGTGAAGGGGACAACACCATGGAGCTATGAATAAATGGAGCCGTTAGTAAACTCTTCCGTATTCAATAAATGAAGCCAGTTCACCATATTGGTGGCTTCAAAACACGTCTGTCAAAACAATACCTTCTGTTACTACAGGCCTAACAATGCGTCATTAGCTGCTTGTGACGTAGGAGTATGTAAGCCAACTTTGAAGGAACTGCGATTTCCCGCAAACGTACACACGATATGCGAAGGTAGTGGTTGTCTACCTTGACTTAAAGCTGTCACTTTTACAGAAGCAACTTCAGCATTTCTATCAATAAGCATGGATTCATCATTAAACTATTCTCACTCATCCATATTACAGTCAGAAATATTATTGTGAGGGATATTTAAGTCATCGATATTTAATTTATCATTATTATTTACAACAAAATCTATTTTTTGGTTGTAATCTGATTCGTACTTTTTTCAAAATATATCATCAATTGTGATATTGTATTGTTTATAAATTGGTGTTTTCAGCAAATATCAAAGTGCATCGAGTCCTGTAGCAGGACTTACATTTCCATTGATGTAATTTCGTTCGTAATTGAAATGCCTTTTCAATTTTATTTGTATAGTGGACATGTTATTAACATTTCTAGGTAATATTTGTAATAAATCATCGATCCAATGTTTCCTACACCACCTTTCATTTCTAATTGTGCATTTATATGGTACTTGAATTCTCGGATTTGCATAAAATTAATGCAAGAAAGAAACATTCTTTCTTTAAATGCTGATAAAACTTCTAAGCACAGAGGAATATAAACAAAATATACACCATTACAAATTGCTTCGTATGAATTTCCCCATTTTAATATAATTATAAAACGTTCTATAAGAAAACGCTGATTTAAAAGAAATCAAATTTAAACCAACAACAGGATCAACTTTATATTTTCATAACTATGTTCCGTTCAATTAGTGAATGCATGAAAAAGAGCATCATTTTCAGGATATGGTATTTCATGATTTAGATAGCTGTTATTTTTGTTTCGATGAATGTGTATTTTCTCTCAAGAGATAGTCACGATAATTTTCTCTGTAACGATTCATTTCATTTTTGCGAGTTTCTCTACGCTACCGCGATAGAGAAGAAGTTGAGCCAGGTAGAGAGAATGCTGTGGAAAAAACAGTGAATTTACGTCAAAAATCAACAATTCTTATTACAAGGCCCGGCAAGGAAAAGGGATAAATACAGATGATAAATTTAGAAACACAAATATTCTAACACGTGGTGAAGTCAGAATCCCTGTTTTATGTGTTCATGATACCGAAAAATTGGATTGACCCCAAACGTCTGCCTGTCCGTTTGACTGTGTGTGAACAACGCTAGAGGCTGTATTCTCCAAAGCCTATATTCAGTCTATATTCTCCAAAATTGACATTCCTCAATCGAACTGGTTGAACTCACAGTCCCTTGAATTTGAAATCGATATTTTGATTTTGGGAAATATTTTACATGAAGCCCCTAGGACATTTTCAAAATTTTGAAAAAAAGGCAGCATCGTTTTTGATTGAATTTTCTTGTTGGATAGTCTGAAGAACGTTGAAGAAAATGGTACAGGTTTAATTTGTGTTGAAAACTAATTTTTCAAAAACTGAAAAAAATGAAAATTTTTCGGCGTCCTCCAACTAAAATATTTAAGATAGAGATTTTTTCCCTTAATGAAATCTGTTGCTTAAAGATAGATTTCAAAATAATATCATGTAAAACTTTTTGGAAATTTGAGTACTTTTCCGTAATTTGCTTAGAATATAGGCAATTTTTACGTTCTCGCGCTTAAGAAGGAACTTCTTAAGAAGAGAAAGTCATGTAATGCTCCGCCGAAAAATGGAAAACTTTCGTCAAAAAAATTCTTATTACAGGAAAGAGAAAAGTAGATAAATCCAGTTACTAAATTTAGAAAAATATCCTCTAACATGTGGTGTAGCCAGAATCCATCTTTTACGTCTTTGATACCGAAAAATCGATTGACAACAAAACGTCTCTGCCCGTCTGTAAACAACGCTAGTGGTTAAACCGTTCAGCCGATTTTCTCCAAAATTGACATTCCTCAATCGATCTGGCTGATGTTGCAGCCCCTTTAATTTGAAACTGATATTTTAATTTTGGAGTGAACTTTATATCAAGTATTTAATAAAGCGAATAATGCATCTAAAACGGAAACTTAGTTTATATGTTACAATAAAATGACTGTTTTTAATGTTGGACACATGCTCTTTCCTTTTAGTTCAAAAGCAATTGAGACAGTTTTGACGGTTCTTCTTTAAATGGTTCATGCAAAGCTGTAAAAAATCTTTTGGCTGTAAAATCCGCGAAAACAAAAAAAACCTGTACATCACATATATATTTTTCGCCAACGATGGCTTCTCTCTAACGCATTATGCGAACGATCACCTTGAAAATTAGCGCGTGCCTTCAAAACGCTTTTATGAGAAACTACGGCGTACACAAAGTGTCAAATTAGAGCGACGCATACATATTCATGATAGTTTTAATCGTCTTTGCGACGAGGGATTATCTTGTCACGGGAGCGCAAGAATTTATTCATAAACCGCCAGCGCCTATATTTTCCCGCCTAATGCGGGTATCGGGGGACTAATGCTATTCTAAAATACGAGAACCTAATTGGTCACTACGCTAGTTAGATAACTAACGCCCGCTAGATAGCACGGGCTCTGGGATCAATATTTTGTAGGTCACGTTATATATAGGTTTATAATCTAGGTGGTGGCGCATAGGGCTCAGCAATTCGCACAGGCCAAATCCCGGCGGCGCGCCTGCTCGACAGGGGGGGGGGGAGCGGCAGGGTTGGGGGGTAGGGTAGGGCGGCAGGGTCGGGGCGCCCATCCACGGCGCCTCGTGATAAATCCGAGGGTTGTTCCTTCAATTGACGCAGCAGCATTAATGACTTTCTGTACAAATTGCCGCCGCCGCCTCCGCACATTGTGCAGCGCCTCCAGACCCCCCTCCCCCCCGCAGGGGTGGGGTGGGGGGGGTGAGCGAGGGCGAGGGTGAGGGGCGAGAGGCGTCCGACAGACGTAACGAGCACGCGCGCCTGCCGCCCCCATCGCCCTCGCGCCAAGTTGCAGAAATACACGGGCGCCGCCCCTCCGCGGCGCGGCGAGGGATGAAAGCAGCCGCCGCCCCCGCCCCCGCCGCCGCCGCATTGTCTGATTCGCAACACTTGCGCGCGCCCTCCCGCCGACCGGCCCCATGAAGAATTCAGGGATTAATCTGACCTCGGTAACCGGATACCTGCGCGTCGCCAGTCACTTCGCTTCTTTCGCGGCCTCCCTTGACTTCGCAGGCTGCTCTACTTACGGAGCGGTAGTGTCGGTTGGGTGGAGATGAAACGTGCTGTGAAAACTGCACTGAAATTCTTTCCTTTTGCCTCGTCTTCCATATTAATCTTCGAGCCATATCTGGTATTTTTTCGACCCCTCCATCATTAATGGGTTAATCATATCTGCAAATATTTATATTTTTAAATTCTCCAATTGAATAAAATTGAAATAATTCAAGGCGTTGTTATTGGCAACAATATTGTTTACTTCAACAAACGCAGCTTTCGATGGCTTAGCCTTCAGGATCAGTTTTCTGACATAAGAAAAAAAAATTAGAATTAACAGAGTGCGAAAAGTACACGAGTTTAATTTTAAAACATCTTAAGAAATGAAAAAAAAGGAAAAATTAAAGAAAATATAGAAGGGTGCGGATTGTTAGATAGACAATGACGGGGGCGCAGAGAGAGATGGGAAATGACAACGCTTTGAATTGTTTCAATTATTAAATGCCAACGACAATTCACCGCTAAACCAATATACAATTATATAAAACAAAAGTCATCAACGCCGATCCGGTGGCGATCTCAGACTGAAGGGTTGCGAGTTCGAGTCCGGCCTCGGACATGCTTGTATTTGTGTTTGTCCATTCACCCCTTATCATCATCATCATCATCATCATCATATTGTTTCATCTTCACAGTTACCATAACGTTAACACCAATAGTGATCGCTTGTGACCTGGATGTCGATGCGACCTTAAATAACAAAAAAAAATGTCATCAACTCCATATCGTATGTGAACCTGAAAACATTTTCCACACTACGGACACTTAGAATCTGTCACCGTAATGTCTTGTACTACTTTATGTTGTACAATTTACGATTATCGTACCAACGTAGTATGATTAATACACAACAGTGAGACCAAAGTACACATGTCATTACAATAAATTACAAAAATAATATTACAGTTAATAGTACACACTTTGGGTGAGATTGACAATTAATGCGAACAAACATAAATTGGTGAATTATTTGTAATTACATGTTGTTTTGGTTCACTTTTTCTCACGAAAAGCATCTCATCACTTTTCTGGTTAAAAAGCACTAGAAACAGAAAAACTTCTCGGAGAACAAGAATGGAACAAAAGGATATGCAAAATAATTAATGTTATTTTAATTATAGTTTATTATTGAAGATCCAATATTAGGGTTTTGTACAGTTCTACGAATTTTTTTAAAGTGTACATTGGAGAAAATTTGGGTTCAAATGTTACTTCTGACCTCGAAATTCAAACCGGTTGCCGCGTCACAGCAGACAACAGAACGGCATCTTCCAAACGGGGCTGTTAGCACATCGGCGGCCAAAATTAATTCAAATTTGGCGCCGTATTTTGAAATCTACCATTCATAACAATTCCATGACGCTAATGAACAGCAAAGAGCATGCATTTTAAACGTCCCGCGTCGAGCTTGGGCGGTAGGACGTCGAACCTAAAATGTATTTTCGTTATGTGTGCTATGTGTTTATGTGCACTATTAATTTGATCTATTAAATCAACCAAAAATGTATTTTCGTTATTAATTATAATACCGGTATGCAGCAGGATAACAATAACCCCATAGAGTTCTCGCAGAAGTAGGATTTCGTTTATCACTTTAATAGGCGAGATGAACGCATGCCTCTCTCCCGATGCTTTAAGATAATTCGTGGAACAATTTCAAGACGAAATTGGCGGTGATTCCCAGGAATTTGTATATGTCTGCCGGATTCTTTTGCGTTGCAGGTAGTAGCTACGTACCATATTAAATGCGCATCTATTTTTTTTACTTTCTCGCTACGGAGTTGACAAAAAGATACGTTATGCGACTGCGAATTTTCGTGCGAATTTTCGTCCGAAAAACTCTTATTACAGAGCCCTGGTAACGAAAGCGTTAATAAATCCAGTTGATAAATTTAGAAACAAATCCTCTATTACGTGGTGTAGCCAGAATCCATCTTTGCCGGGTACTTGATGCTGAAAAATCTAATAATGGCAAAACGTCTGTGTGTCTGTTGTCCATCTGTCCGTCTGTGAACAACGCTAGCAGTTGAACCGTTCAGCCAATTTTCTCCAAAATTGATATTCCTTAAGCTACATGAATGATGTCACAGCCCCTTGAATTTAAAACCTATATTTTAATTTTGGAAGGTACTTCACATGAAGCCCCTGAGACATCTTCCGAAAATTAAAAAAAAAATGGTTCCATCGATTATTAAATTTTGTTGTTGGATAGTGTGAAGGACGTTTAAGAGAATGGTCCAAGTCTCATGTTCGTTGAAAACCCTGATTTTTCTAAAATTGCAAAACTTCAAAATTTTTTTGGAGTCATTACAACTACAATTATGAAGATACTGTTTTTTTCGTAATGAAATCTGTTCCTTAAAGACAGATTTTGAAATAAGGTCATGTACAATTTTTCGAAAATTTAAGTAATTTTGCGTGAAAATACGGGCGAGAAAGTACGCGCTGTTTTACAACCACGTGTCAATTAAATAGAGAGAGGCATTGTCTTTCTGCGCCTCGAAAGAAGCCTCGGCGGGAGCGAGCAGCTGGCTGATGGACAAAGGTACAATACGACAGCGACGGACAGTGATGTGGTTAGAACGCCCTAGTTTGGGAGCGACTTTTACGAAAGTAATGACTCGCTAGTGTATGTAATATATTTGTGTGATATAAATGTAGGTTTTTACTGTTTTTCATCTTTTCCCATTTTATTGTGTTAAATAGGGCAGATGGTGACGCCATTTTCTCACTTGAATGACGGGCATCGCGTAGGATAAGTTGACTGAGCACCCAGATCTTGTGGCTCCAATGCCCTTGTCGGCCACACAAAACCAAACTGGCCAAAGCATTACAAACACAATATTTTAATAAATTAAAATGTAGCTCCAAAACACATTATGAAAGAATCAGAATATTGATAGAAAGTGCAAGGGACTATCATTATTCGTATGTGGCAGTTTGAAGCACAAGACATTAGTTCACACTGATGATATGCAATAAATAATTCGCGCATTCCAAGGGGTTTGTTAATTTTCATAAATTCCGGTTCGTTATCAGCATACGTTGTTACACTGCTGATCACCATTGTTAGAATTTATAACAAAATTAATTTTGACTAAAATTAAACTTTAAAGGCTAGGACTATACATAAAATATTTGATAATGTAAAATACTTTAGTGTGTGGCAAGCAATGTCTTCCTCTCTCGACTGTTCTTAATAAAATTACACAAACGCTTCTTTTTTGTAACAGGAGCTTTCGAACACTTGTTACAATGTATCTATGTTCAATTGTATGAATTGTGTGACACCTGTTACAATGTATCACTGTATCTATGTTCACTACGTGTATATATGTGTGGTATAATAGTGAAGTGCTCGTAGAAAATTACTATCATGCATTACACTATGTCAATTTTGCAAACGTTCGTCTCTATCTCATAACAACGCCCCCTCTCAAATTAGTGCGTGTCTTCAAAAATACCTTATTAAGAGAAGACTTCAGAGAAGATATTAAAAATATTTATTAAATACATAATAAAATAGTTATATTTATAGGTTGTTTACATTCTACAAAAACACGTGTCTTCAAACATAAAATAGATAAGAAATTTCATCACAGAAATAAACAGCTCATGTTTAAAACTTGCACTAAAATTCAAGTGATACGCGAAAAGGATAGGCGACATTTCCGCAAAGAAATTAAAAACCTCTCGTCATATTTTCCGTACCACATTCAAATTTCTTCATGTAAGAAATTGTGGTGAAAGCCAAACGCATTACAGTGAAATAGTTTGTGCACAATCGATTAGCCAAAGGGCTAAGTATGTTAGAACTTGCATTTCTTCAACAACATAAAAAAACATCCATATCAAATATATGTCACAATTCAGCACACCTATTTGCATTTAATTTAATTTACAATTTGCTTTTCATCGACGTCAATTTCCTCATTAATAAACAAAAGTTAGTAAGCTCCAGAGTTCCCTAGAGCGAAAATTCACGATACGACATTTTAATAAAACTTGAACACAAAAGGCTTTATTCAGTACAGCGTTACATTATGTATTAAGGAATTAACAAACGGCAATAAGGTAATTATTTCTTGGAATAATTATACTGTACACACGAGACACGCCCCTTTCAGCAGGAGCTTCTCGTTTTGAAAAAATTCTAGCAGACTGCGTCCACACGTTTTGTTGTTCCAGTGGCACCTCACTAACCCCCAACTACATCCTTTTATTTATTTATTTACGTCAAAAACAGTTAAAAACTATGTATGACGTGATATGGGGAGAAGTGAATTCTGTGCTCGTTTTCAAAATTCTGTGATCCCTAAACTAAGCCATATTATATTAATATTTATTTATTATTATAAATATTAATTTTTTTAAATATTTTAAAAAAAGCAATAAAAGGCTCCGATGTAGTAAAATATATTTCCAAGGATAAATCAGCTATACATTTTGGGCTCTTATCCAGCATGTCCTTCGTCAAGGAATAATATTTCCTAACGCAACAACACGGAAACGATAATTTGAATATATTTCCCACTGAATTCTAGAAGACGTGCAGAGATAATGAAGTTACATTTATGTCCGGAAGCAAAACAAGGGGCAATCTCAGCATTTGCTCAATCGATGAGAAACTGGAAGAAAAAACCTGATGGAGACGGAGGTCATTGACCCGGAGGCTGCAGTACAATACATGTTACAGGTTGTTTACATTTATACAGTCCAAATGGTAAATAATGCATTAAATATCACTGTTATAATTAATGTTACTTTCCTTGTGATACTCAGTATAGTTTCTAATTGTATAGAAACAGTTATGCAGCAGAAACGATTTCACTTGGGATTTAAACTTTTATATCGAATTTACTCGTTTAATGTCATCTGCCAAAGTGTTGTAAAATAATGTACATGTATCCTTTATACCTTCTACGTTGTCTGTACTGAGCCTCCCTCTCCGGGCACCCCATCCCACCCCTTTCCCCTTTCGATTACCGCCCGCAGACAACCCCCCTCCACGCTGCCCTCTCCCGTTCCAATTGTGCTCGTCTGCACGTTCGCTTCCGCCTGCCGAACATCTGTCCTCATCGCCGGCCTCCTCTGTCACTCCTCTTCGTTCGCTCGTCCGCTCCTTCGGTCGTTCTCACCTCGTTCCGTGCCGCACAGACACACACACACACACACACGTTTTCCGGCAGCCCTCGTTCCCGTCGCCTGCTCGGCGGCATTTTCTTCTCCCTTCGCAGGTGCCTGTGACGCGGCAGGTTCCCTCCGCCGATTTAGGAGTTAATGAGAACTCCCCGGGAACAATGCGCGTCGCCGCGAGCGTGATTGGAAGTGACAGCGAATTTTAGCGCCGGAGAAATATCTAAAGACGCGCAAACCGCGACGCTCTCGGAGAGTTTTCCTCCCTTTGCGCGGGCGCCGGCGACGCGGCAGGCTGTTTCGACAGAGCGCCCGCATTTGTTCGCTTCTTTCCAAGTCAATCCTTTCTGCGGGAGCGGAGGAAAAAAATCTTCCTCGCTCGAGTGGGAGTGCGGACTGTTAAATGTTGGGGGTTCGTTTGTGAGTTTGACAGGCGGCTGGGAGCCTCGCGTAGCGTTCCCCCCACCCCCACTCCTTAGCCCGTGCGCAGCGTTCGCCAGTGCATTGTCTCCGTTCGCTTGCGAGAACGAGAAAGCGCTGCTTGTCAAGGCCCTCCGAGGTCTTCGGAACCTTCAGTGTCCATTAGCTCGTGTTTTCTATGTTTATTACGTTGATTACAGCTCGCTAAACGGTTACGCTAATTGATGAGTTCTGTCAACACAAGAAAAGGTCTCTCCCATTTTGTGCCATTATTAGTTCATCTCATTTTCTCAGTTTATCTTTCTGTTATTATTACTCGTATTTCTATTATCATTATTAATAGTATAATAACAATATATATATATATATATATATTAATTTTATTATTATTTATTATTACTATTATTTCTATTATTATTAACCTTGAGAATATTTCACTTTTTAATAAAAGTTCATCGCAATCGATTTAGCATCTGGAGATTAACTGCCACTAACAATTAAGAAAAGGAAAACTTGAGTAGAAATGTTTTAAACAGTTAGGCATACAGTTAGGCACGTCTGTTGGTGCAGGAATACAGGTCAGGTAGCCCAAAGTACCCGTTACACCATAATTCTTGTTTCGAATCTCGAAATAGACAAATATATCATTCAGCGCATTAAATCTAAACCTAAAAAGAGATATATCGAAATTGTAGAAAAAGGAAAAAACAGTTGTTTGTAGAAAGCCTTCCTTCCGGTCTGAGAAGAAAGAAGATTATTTGTGGACTGAATTTCAATATTCTTTACAGTGACTATTGTGAGTCAAGGAAAGGGCTATAAAATTCTTCGAACTCCAACAGGGTGAAATAGCAGCATGTATCCATCAAAATTCGTCAGGGGAAAACATTGTATAAAAAATTAACAGGAATATAATTATTCATCATTCCAATGTAATCCATGCATCCCAACAAATGATAATTAAATATTGCAAAGATATTTCAATTAATAATTTTCTTCACGTAGGGTCTAGACCCTGCTGTTTGTGTGTTTTAAGTTTCTTTGATAACATGCCCCTGGTGTAAAAATTCTTTATTCATCAAAAATTCAAATATACAATATGCAGTGATTATAATGAATAAATATTACAAAATACAACGTTGTTTAGTGTTATATTTGATTATTTTTTGTGAACATTCATTTATCAGAATATTCCATAATAATAATAATAATAATAATAATAATAATAATAATAATAATAATAATAATAATAATAATAATAATAATAATAATAATAATAATGTCTTTATTTCTGGCGAGGCTCAGGCCGTAAGGCCTGCTCTTCCGCCTAACCAGTTAAATATTTACATTTACATAATTACAATTGAGGCGTTCGGGTGGAAATAGTGATAACTGACATTTTACGTTACTTACGAAATTGCAATGATCGTAGTAGCTTATGGTGATGTGCTACGCATAACTAATGAAACAAGGTGTGAATGTATTTTCATAGTCAATTTTCATGATTCTAAAGCTAACATGATATTATAAAAAAATCCATGATCCTATTTACAAGAGGGGCGTGGTAAATCTATAATATTACATTCGAAAAATGCCAGAAATTCTCCTACATCCCGAATGCCTCAACTGTGAACAGATTTAAAGAAGGAGGGCAGATTTTACATTTATTTCTGGGATGCAAGACTAGGGGCCATCCCGGCATACGCCTTAAGCGATTGAGTAAACCCAGGAAAACCTCAATCAGGATGGCGGCTTAGGGCCGTAACTCAAGAGAAGAAAATACGAAGATTAAAGGAAAAGTGAAAAGGCAGAATGAAGAATAGAGGGAGTTAGAATGAATTAGGAAAACTGTGGAAAGTGGGGGGAGGGGATAGATAATATAAATATAACATTATTCGTGTACATAAATGCAGTTTTCGTAGGTTGGGTGTCGGCAGTTGGCTGAGGTCTACAAGATAATCGGTAACAGAAAAAACAGGAACAGAAAGCAGGCAAGTGAACAAGATAAACACAACGTAGCACGAAAATATTATACAATACAGTGTGAAAATGCATGAAAGTCTTATTATCTAATATGTAATATACTTGTTTTGAGGCATTTGATTAGACAGGAAGATAAGTTAGGGCTTTCAGCGATAGCGTAAAGAGGAGAAAAATACAGGAGAAGAGCATGACGTCTTGAAATGTAATCGAATTTGATCAGTGATGATAGCGTACGTGTTTAATTAGGGAGTGAAAATAGGAATAGGGGCTTGTGTTATTTCTAGTTAATCGTTTTGATCCAGTCACTGAGTTGGGTTTTAAATTTTCTGAAACCACAAATTTGTTTTAGATATGTGGGTAGAGAGTTCCATATTCTAATTACAGTGACAGTAAATGACTTACTGTAGGATACCGTGTTGTGCTGAGGTATGCATAGTAATCGCGAGGAACGTGATCGCTCCAGCGTCAGCATTTTAAAGTTGTGCGATAAGTGCGTTTGATAGCTATTATTCAAAATTTTATGGAGTAGGAGGAGGCTATGTAAAGTTCTCCTTTTTTCGATTGAGAGAATTTTTGTTGGACCGTAAAATTCCGATACATGATCGTATCTCCTAAGATCGAATATGAAACGGATGCATGCATTTTGTGCTATTTGTAATTTACGTTGTTGTTTGACCTTTAAGTCCGTAAGTAAGAAATCGCAATAATCAAAATGAGGCATTATGAGTGAATTTACTAGGCTTATGCGGGTGTTAATAGGTAGTAGTTCTCTGACACGTTTTAAAGAATGGAGGCCTGCGAAGACTTTTTGGCAGATCTTACCTACTTGCGTGGTCCAGCTAAGTGTGTTGTCTATATATATTCCTAAGTTCTTTACATCACTACACCAGGGGATAGGAGAGTTACCTATGCTAATTTCTGGTAGGGGAGATTTCTCCAACTTGTTCAAAGCGTTGCGAGAGCCTATCACTAAGCACTGCGACTTCATTGGATTTAATAGGAGACCAAGGGATTCTGCCCATTTATTGAGAGAATTTAAATCATGGTTTATTTTCTGGGCTAATGAGTTTAACTCCGATGGGTATCCACTTACATAGATCTGAAGGTCGTCAGCGTACATTTTGTGTTGACAGTAACTGAGGCATTGTCCTACGTCATTTACATAAATTAAAAATGCTAAGGGTCCTAGAACTGTTCCCTGCGCAATACCACGGGAAGTTTTAACGGCAGAGGATTGCTTTTCATCAGATACAACAATTTGTTGTCGATTTGAAAGATATTGAGTAAACCATCGTATTGTGGGTTTAGCGAAACCCAATATTTTCATTTTTTCAAGCAGAATTTCGTGATCGACCGAATCAAACGCTTTACTAAAATCTAGGAGAACAAGTATTGTTATTTTGCTTTTGTCAATGGAGGATCTAGCTTCCTCGATAATATTTAAGAGAGCAGTTCCTGTGTTTCTGCCTGATCGGAAGCCGTATTGTTGATCACATATCAGATTTTTGCTTTCGAGGTAACTTATAATTTGGCGTCGCGCAACTTTTTACAGAACTTTTGAGATTGTAGGTAGAATGCTTATTGGCCTGTATTCTGGAGGGTTTGTGGTAGTTTTAGGGAGAGGGTGTACAAGTGCGGTTTTCCATGAGTTTGGGTACGTTCCACTTACTAGAGAAAAGTTTATTATGTCAGTTACAATGGGATATATAACTTCGGCACTGAGTTTTAGTAATTTGGCATTGATGTCATCTGTGCCTGCGGCGTTTGATTTGAGGCTCTGAATGGTTTTAAAAATGTCATAATGATTTGTAGATGCGAAAAAGAATTCTTCCTGAGTTTGTTCCGAAACGTCTCGTAAGGTTGAGAGAGTTTTGTTTTTTGAGAAATAGTCGAAGTGAGGAGCCATGTTAGCAAAATGCTGGGTAAGAGTGTCAAGAGATGCATCAATTTGCGTTGGGGTTCGTGATTTGCCTAAACCTAAGGTGCGCAGCGATTTCCATACTTGTTTTGAATCTCTGTTCGTGCCAAGAATACTATGATAATATTTAATTTTGCCGTTACTAGATTTTTGCGTTACAAGATTTCTCAGTTTCTTGTATGCGTCTCTGTCATGTTCGCACTTTGTGTTACGAAATACATTAAAGGCGGCATCTCTTTGTTTCATTAACGCACGTATTTCATCCGTTAACCAGGGAGCGGGAGGCCGTGTCGCGCGAGCTTTTCTAATTGGTATGTGCCTATCAAGAAGTTCTGTCAGTAAGCACGTGAAGGTATTTACTTTTCTGTCTATACAATTTTCTTGGTTGATAAGGTGCCAAGGGACACATAAACCGTCGGAGGTAAATGCTTCCGAATTGAAGCTCTTATAGTCACGGTACTTAAAAATTTTGGGCGTATATTTCGGGCATTTCATTTGATATGATAGGTATACAAGGTCGTGTTTAGATATCCCGGGAACTGACATCTGTCCATGTTGATTTACTTTCTCGCGATTTGATACGATCATGTGGTCAATCCATGTGTCTGTACCGGCAGTGTGATGAGTTGGATTTAGCGGCAGAATCGTAAGGTTCATTTCCGAAAAGAAACGCTTGAAATTCTCGGTAGATTGTAATGATGTCAGGAGATTGCAATTAAAATCGCCCATTAATATTATGTTTTCATATTTGCTTACGCAGGATGCCATTACATTGCCCATGACCTCAATATTTCCAGTTTTAGGTGGGCAATACACTACCGCTAAGGCACATTTTTTTGCCAAAAATCGAGACTTCAATGAAGAGGTATTCATTAAATTGATTGACTTCGTCTACTGAAGATACGATATATTTGTAAGCAAGATCATCTCGAATATAGATACCGACACCTCCTCCTCGTGATGCGACACTTGGATTCCTGTCGGTTCTTAGAAAACGGTAGCCCGAAAGTGAAACAAGAGACGTATTAAGAGACGCCTTCAACCACGTTTCGCTAACAAGAAGTGCATGAAAATGGTGTAGTGAAACTAGCTCTCTAACTTCATCGATATGGCAATAGATGACGAGTGCGTCATGGGGTTCCAGCGAGTACTTGTATGGTAAAAATTAATTATTTGTGACAAGCATGTTCATAATAAAAATAAATTTTAAATCTAGTATTAAAGGCAATATAAATGTATCTATTTTATTTTCAAATGTACGTTTCATTATAAATTTAAATTTATTTATCTTCTATCTGATATATTAAGTCGAACCGATTTATCTTATGCTGAACATTCATTACAGTTAATGGATCACAAATGACCAAAAACACGTTTTTTTAGAATACTTCCCGAATATTCCAGAGAAAGCCCGATAAAGAATAGTCAAAGTCGATTCGTCTTGCAAAGAGAAATCACATGAACCATTGATACCCTCTGAAGGTGCCTTAAGCTCCCAAAATGCGTTTTAGTTACTAAACATCCTCATGAAAACACGTTTTTTTAAGAAATATTTTTCGTCATTTGGATTGATCAGAAAAATTGGGCATTTCCCACTGGTAGTCCGAAACGGTCGATTGGGACTTCATTAAACTTGATTGGTGGACCGGAAGGCGTCTAACCGCAGGTGTCAAACTTAATAATTTATGCACTAAAAATAAATGTTCTAATTATTGTTAATGAAACGTTTATTTAACATTTACCGCATGGTTAAAAACAAACAAAAATCAAATTTCAGACCTGCGACTTTTCCGGCTATTATTAACGTCGACTTCTGATCAAATACTCACTCGCTCACAGTAGTGGAGTCGCTCACAGGTAGTCGTCGCGTTCGGACGTCTTTCTCTTCGCTCCGAGAAGTGAAAGGCCATGGGTGTGGACCTCGCTTTGTACCGGGCGCGTGTTGGCGCGTGGGCTGCGCGCATCCGCCCCGGCCCGGCGGTTTCAACGCATGCGGAATCTTCTTGTTTGATAGGCGGTGGTGTTACGCTACTATGTGCAGCTGTTTTGGCCACCCTCCTTGTGATAGGAGGTGTGGAGCAAAACCCTGGTCCCGCTGTACAGGCTGCTGCAACGACATGCTCCAAGTGCGAAAGGAGTGACCGGAGAATACGCAGATTGGAAGCAGATCTTGCTCAGGCGCATGCATACATTGGAGAACTGACTCTTAAGATCAAGGAGTTGGAAAATGTTGTTGAGGGTAAGGAAGAGCGGGATCCCCCGCGCGAGGAAGAGGCGAGAAATGTGCAGCCGAATGTAAGTGTATCTTCTCAGTCAGTTGCTCCGTATACCGGAAAAGTGAAGGTGATAGGCGACTCCATGTTGCGGCACAGCGGCGGGGTGTTAAAGAAAAAGGGAGCAGATGTTTCTTTTTTCCCTGGAATTGACATAGAGAAAATGACCTCCGTAGTGAAAAAAGCCAATGAAAACGAGGAAATAGAAGTGGTACTCGTTCATGTAGGCACAAACGCGCGGAAACGGCAACCCGTGTTCGTCACAATTAATCAATGTGTTGAACTTGGACAGGCCATCAAGGCTAAATACAAAAATGCCAAGGTGATCGTTTCGGGGATTATGCGCCGAAATGATGTGCACATAGGCAAAACACGGGACCTAAATCGCGGTTTACTGTGGGCATGTGACGTTTTTAATGGCCTTTTCGTGGACCCTAACTATTGGCTCGGGCAGGATGACTTAGGCCGGGACGGGCTTCATTTGAACTCAAAAGGTGCGTGGAAGTTGGGGTGTTTGCATGACCGGGTATTGAACAAATTCCTGCATAAAAAGTGACAACCGAGCGGAGATGTGTTCGTGGCGCTACGGGCAGAATTGATTGCGGAAGAGGATGTGAAGCGTGTGGTGGCTGCTATGCGGGAGGAGATGGCGGCTGAGCGTGAGGAGTCGACTGCTACGCGGGAGGAGTCAACTGCGGCGCGGGAGGAGACGACTGCTGCGTGGGAGGAGATGACTGCTGCGCGGGAGGAGATGACTGCTGCGTGGGAGGAGTCAACTGCGGCGCGGGAGGAGACGACTGCTGCGTGGGAGGAGACGACTGCTGCGCGGGAGGAGTCAACTGCTACGCGGGAGGAGTCGATTGCTGCGCAGGAGGAGACGACTGCTGCGCGGGAGGAGACGACTGCTGCGCGGGAGGAGACGACTGCTGCGCGGGAGGAGACGACTGCTGCGCGGGAGGAGACGACTGCTGCGCGGGAGGAGACGACTGCTGCGCGGGAGGAGACGACTGCTGCGCGGGAGGAGACGACTTCTGCGCGGGAGGAGACGACTGCTGCGCGGGAGGAGTCGACTGCTGCGCGGGAGGAGACGACTGCTGCGCGGGAGGAGACGACAGCTGCGCGGGAGGAGACGACTGCTGCGCGGGAGGAGACGACTTCTGCGCGGGAGGAGACGACTTCTCCGCGGGCGCAGGCACCTGAACAGGACGCACGGGTCCCAAACTCGGACTTGCAGGTGAGGAGAGGTTTCATTAGATTGTTGCAGGTGAACTGTCGTAGCATCGTAAATAAGGTAACGGAATTTTGGAATTTAATTGAGGCTTGTGATCCTGATATCGTGATAGGTACAGAGTCTTGGCTCTCGGATGCGGTAGTAAATGCGGAAATTTTTCGGTCTGATTATTTTACGTTTAGGAGAGATCGCGGAACTAGAGGCGGCGGAGTATTCATTTGTGTGAAAAACACTTTAAATGTCGTATCAAATTGGGTCGATAATCTTTCTGAAATGACGGGGTTGGAAATTGACTGTTCAGGAAATAACTTAGAAATAATTGCTTGCTATCGGCCACCGGCTAGTAATTACGAAATCTTAGACGCGATACACGAAAGAACAAAAAATATACGTAGCCATCCCGTAGTTATTGCCGGAGATTTAAATCTTCCAGACACAATTTGGAAAGGGTGCGTATGCGATGGACACGTGCAGCAACTTGTCAATAGACTGGTCTGGGACAACGGATTAGCGCAGGTAGTAGACCAGCCGACTCGCCAGGACGCGCTTCTAGAAATTTGCCTTGTTAGTCCGAAAGACTTATTCTTATCGTGCGACGTTATAGAAGGTATAAGTGACCATAAAGCAGTTCTTGTCGACCTAGACTTAAGTAGTTTAAGGAAAAGTATTAACACCGGGATTCTAGTGAGGCAATACAGGAAAACCAATGTAGAAGGGCTTCAAAATTACTTAAGGGAACAGTACAATGAGTTTCTTAGAACGGAAGGGGGGGATAGAAGAAGTATGGCAAAAATTTAAAAACATTCTTGAAAATGCCGTGCAGACATTTGTTCCATGTAAATTGTTAAAAAGAAATCACGACCCAGAATATTATAATGCAAAGATTAGACGTATGAAAAGAAAAACCAGAAAGGCGTTTAGTAACAGGCACATTAGTGGCAACCACATGGCATTATTTCGAAGTTATTCAAAAGACTTAGAGAAAGAAAAGAAAATCACGGAGGAACGTCATTTAAAATATATTCTTAATGCGGATGGCAATAATTGGTCGGAATTTTTTAAGTATGTTCGTAGAAGGAAGGGAAACAAAGACGAAATTCCAGTTCTTCGTATTAATAATTTGCCAATAACTGACGATAGAGAAAAAGCAAACGCTTTTAATGCATATTTCGCTTCGGTTTTTAAGCAGAAAACTGACTGTACACAGATACCAACGTTATCAGATAGAAATACATTTCAGGTCGATGTATGTACTCTACGGAAAAGAATAAAATTAATGAAAAGCGGAAAATCTCGAGGCCCAGATTCTATTTCCACGGACATTATTAAATTAGGTGGAGAGGCTATTTTACCGTACCTAATTAGGTTATTTAATATTTCTATCAATAACGCCTGCGTACCGGAAGATTGGAAGTTAGCACTCGTAGTACCTGTTTTTAAAAGTGGCGATAAAACGGCACTTAGTAACTATAGGCCGATAAGTCTCACGTCAGTCGTATGCAAACTCATGGAACAACTAATTACTAACTACATCCGGAAAGAATGGGAGGACAAGGAATGGCTTTATCAAGGTCAGCACGGCTTCCGAAACGGGTTTTCCTGCGAGAGTCAGCTTGTCTCACTTTTACAAGATCTAACCGACGAAATTGATAAAGGTGGAAGGGTAGACGCAATAGTAATAGATTTTGCCAAAGCTTTTGATGTTGTTCCTCACGATCGTCTTGTAAATAAATTAATAGATTCGGGTATAGACACTAGGGTGGTGGCTTGGATAAATGAACTATTACGTGATAGGAACCAGCAGGTTCGAATCGGAAGATATCTATCAACCTCCGTAAGTGTTACGTCAGGGATTCCACAAGGAAGTGTCATTGGGCCTCTCATGTTTCTCGCCTTCGTGAATGACTTGCCAAAAAATTTAGCTTCAAACGTAAGACTCTTTGCTGATGACTGTATCATCTATCGGGTTATCAAATCAGAGGAGGACGTGTATATTTTGCAGCGAGACATAGACAAATTACACTCCTGGGCAAAAACAAATGGCATGGAAATAAATAGTTCCAAAAGTAAAGCCATCACGTTTGGTAGGGGTCGAAGTTATGGTGAAACTGTGTACAAATTGAACAACAAAGTCATACCTACAGTCACATCTTGCAAATATTTAGGAATTCAATTAGATAGTAAATTAAGCTGGGAAAATCAAGTAAATTTCGTTGTGGGAAAAGCCTGGAGATCTTTACATTTCGTCATGCGGATCCTAAAGAAGAGTACAGTTAGAGGTAAAGAATTAGCTTATATGTCACTAGTCCGACCCGTATTAGAATATGGCGCGGTATCTTGGGACCCGTACAGAATATCGCAGCAAGGTAATCTAGAAAAGGTCCAGCGCAGAGCATCGAAATTTACTTTCAGGGGATCAAAAAATAGAGGTGCATGGGAATCACTCGAAAAGAGGCGGATGAAGCTGCGACTCTATGCTCTGTACAAAGCATATACAGGCTATCCT
>BLKR01007281.1:0-40445 GCA_011170035.1 Teleogryllus occipitalis | reverse complement strand
TAGGCAAAGCACCGGCTGGTGCCTACACGGAAACCTACTAACGGCTCCTTCGATCGGCGGCGGCAAGAAGGCGGCGGGCGGGCGGCGGGCGAGTGGACCGCACCCGATAGGCCCGTGAAAACCGACATCGGATCCCACCGGAAGCAGCGCCGGAACAGGCGGTCCACGCACCCCGCCCCGCCACAGGGGCTTGGGACTGGGATTGCGATTGGGGCCAGTGGGTCAGAGATCGCATCGCCTCGCCTCGCCTCGCCTCGCCTCGCCTCGCACCTCGCCTCGCGCCTCGCCTCGCGCCTCGCCTCGCGCCTCGCCTCGCGCCTCGCCTCGCGCCTCGCCTCGCGCCTCGCCTCGCGCCTCGCCTCGCGCCTCACCTCGCGCCTCGCCTCGCGCCTCGCCTCGCGCCTCGCCTCGCGCCTCGCCTCGCGCCTCGCCTCGCGCCTCGCCTCGCGCCTCGCCTCGCGCCTCGCCGCGCGCCTCGCCTCGCGCCTCGCCTCGCGCCTCGCCTCGCGCCTCGCCTCGCGCCTCGCCTCGCGCCTCGCCTCGCGCCTCGCCTCGCGCCTCGCCTCGCGCCTCGCCTCGCGCCTCGCCTCGCGCCTCACCTCGCGCCTCGCCTCGCGCCTCGCCTCGCGCCTCGCCTCGCGCCTCGCCTCGCGCCTCGCCTCGCCTCGCCTCGCGCCTCGCCTCGCGCCTCGCCTCGCGCCTCGCCTCGCGCCTCGCCTCGCGCCTCGCGCCTCGCCTCGCCCCGCCTCGCCTCGCCTCGCCCCCCGCCTCGCCCCTCCCCTTGCCTCGCCTCGCAGGTAATTTATTAAAGAGGCGGTTGTGTTGTTTGCAAAAGCGGAGCAAATAGCTGCAATCGCGAAGGGGGGAGGAACACGTGTGCAGTTTAAATTTAAACTTGTGGGATCGGCGGTGGACACAGAGGAGCGGCGACCTCTCAAGAGCTCGGTCATTCATAGCATTTATATTGCCACAGACATGGTAGCAAATGAAGTCTAGCGTTACAAAGTCACAACAGGCAGAATTATCTTACATTTAGTGAAGCAGGAGGAGTTAAAAATTGAGTTGTTTTATTTATAGAGTTTACAGATTCATGTAAGTACTTCGTAACGAGACATCCCTGAAGGATTGTAATCGACCTCGTAATAAGAACTATTGTTGAGTATAGAACCATTCTAGAGAATCAGAAATTTTTGAAAACGTGATGTCCTCTTGATTCGCGCGGTATACATCACTGAAATCCATTATTCATTTTGTTATTTTCATAACAGAATATACGATACGAACTATGAACACGCTTTCCTTGGACAATCATGACAAAATCATTGTGAATCTGTAACAAAATTGGTGGTTTTCATTATATTCCACTACACAATCACTACGTGGAAAGATCTGTTTATTGTAGTGAGATTCAAACCATTCTATTTGGTTCCGTTCAAAATAGTTGTCGCCGTCGACTGTCAGCCAAGTAAATTGCTTTTCTTTTTTTTGTTTTTTTGTTTATTAAAGTCGCATCAACAACTGAGGTCATTAGCGACTACTTTAAATACACCTTTACAATATGGCAATTTAACAGAATATTACACTAAATATATACAAATTTGTGGAGACAGACATTATATGTATTTTCAATGTTACAATATTAGTTTCCAGTATCTCTGCTAATACAGTTAGATCTCTTTAAGAAAATAGCTGTCTTTACAGAATTGTATTATTTTATTTTGGAATTCGTTGGATGATAGGATCAATTCGGAGTTTTGCTCATCTTCTAGGTATCTGTGTCTGCTGTGCTGAAACATAGGGCATTGAGTTAAGATATGTTGAAAGTTAAGAAGGGTATCACAGTGCTGGCAGGTGGGTGGGGGATTTCCAGTTAGCAAGTGTTGATGACTGAACTTGCAATGACCAGTTGTTATCATTGTTATTGTTACTTACTCTTTACTTGAGAATTTTTTGGAAGTTTTCAAGGAGTAAAAAGTTTTAACTTGTTTGTGTAGAGGGCTGGATTTCATGGTTTTCCAGAGGATGCTCCAATTTTCATCCATTACTTTCTTGATATGTGTCCATAAATCCTTGCATGTGTGTGATGTTCTTAAAATACTTTCAGTCTCAGGGCTTACATTTTCCTCTTCAAGGATCATTGTGTTGTGTTCAAGCATTGTTTTGTAATCTGGTATCCAGGAAATTATGAGAGTCTTTTTAGATTGCATAATGTCATGATATATTTCATGAATACTGTTTATTATTGGTATACCTGGGTAGTTATTATGAATATTGTTTATTGCTTCAAGAGAAGTAGAGAATATGACAAATTTGTTATTTCTGAGTTTTTGTGACATTTTGAAGGCTGTCATTATAGAGCATATTTTAGCTGTGGTAGTACTAGCGTAGGAATGCAGTCTGTTTATAATTTTAACATCTTTGGTAATTGTAGTTGCATATTTTCCACCACTATTATCGATGAGTTTAGTATAGATTTTAAAGGAATCTTTGTATTTCTTGAAATTTTATTTCCTTATCCTTTTTAGCCACTTTGTTTATTTGAAGAGTGTCCAGTGTTATATCTGCTACTATATCAGGAATTGTCCATGGTGGTATACTGTTATTTCTTTTTTCCATTAATATCTATTCCTGAAAGTTAAGCTACCTTAGTAGGTTTTTGACTTTGGTATATACTGGTGAAAAGCATTTTTGTTCTTTGTAGTAATTTTGAAGTTTTGGGTATATATCGTGGTGGATTATAGGATTATTTGACTCAGATGTTTTGATGACATATTTGAGAGTTAGAACTTGTCTACGATGAGCTAGAGTTGGTTCTTTGGCTTCTATTAGAATGCTGCCAATGGGGCTAGTATGAAAGCAGCCAGTGCTTATTCGTAGAGTTTTATTATGTATAACATCAAGTTTTTTAGGTCTTTTTTGCTAGCTGAATCATATAATATGGATCCATAGTCGATCTTGGATGGTACTATTGCTTTGTAGGTCATTAGCTGGAGATGTTTATCTGCTCCCCAGTTATTATGGGAAATGCACTTGAGTATGTTTAGTCTTTTCTTACATTCCTCAGATAAAATTTGTATGTGTCTTTTCCAGCTCATTTTTGAGTCAAAATGCATGACTAAAATTTTAATATTTTGATCAAATTTTAGTTTATGTAGGTCCATTTTTAATATGGGCTGATTCACAATATTTTGTCTGGAGAATACTATACATTGAGTTTTGGAAGCTGAAAATTTAAAATCTGATTTGAGAGACCATCCATGTAGATTGTTTAGGGCAGATTGTATAATCTCTTGACTGGTTGTAATGGATGTTCCTCTGCAAAGAATGGTAATGTCATCTGCATACGTCCTTATAATTACCGGATGGTGGATTTCGGAGACTGCATCATTAATGGCCAATAGTAATAGGGTAACTACTGCACCTTGTGGTAGTCCATTCTTCAGATGTTGTACTGATAAGCTACCATTAACTCTCACATTAAAAGTTCTTTCTTTGGTGAAATTCTTGATGAATTGAAATATGTTGCCTTTAAGTCCATATTCATGTAATTTTGTCATGATTCTATGGGTTCACACCATGTCGTAAGCTTTTTCAATGTCTAGGCTCACTGCTAGAACATGCTGTTTGTTAGCAAGGGCTTCTTGAATGTAAGTATCAATACTTAATAGGTGAGAAGTAATTGAGTGTCCTGCTCTGAAACCAAATTGATTGTTGGATATGATGTTTTTGAAGTCGAAAAACCATCTGAGTTTTATGTTGATTATTTTTTCCAGAATTTTGCACATATTGCATGTTAGAGAAATGGGTCTGTAATTTTCAGTTTTTGTGGGGTCTTTCCCAGGCTTTGGTATAGGTATAACAATAGCTGATTTCCATAGCTCGGGAAGTACATTTTTATCCCATATTATGTTATATATTTTTAGTAATATTTCTTTTCCTTCTAGGGGTAGATTCTTCAAAAGAATGTATGGAATGTCTGGTCTATGTGAGGAGTTCCTAGTCCTGTTTATAGCAGAATTAAGTTCTTTAATTCCAATAGGATAATTATGATAGCGATAAGTAGCCAAGTCCTCATTATTTGTAAGTTCTGTAAGGTGAGAACTCTTTTGTTCAAAATAACTTTCTTTGTTCACTTAAAAAATGTCAACAACAGTGTGGCCAACGTCTTGGAAGAAAATTATGGCGTATTGAGCGAAAAATGCCTTTTAGTACTGGAGTTTAATCAACGCCACCTACATAGATCTATTTAGGTGGCGTTGTTTTAATTTCCGGCTTACTCACTAAGATCGCAGCTCCAAAACACATTTTTGAAAATTTCTTTGAACTCCAGGTTGCAACCAGCTTCCCAACAAGCAGATCTAGGAACTGTCGGTGCCTCTACAATGCTTTGCACAAAATGTAGGCTGTTCTAAATAAAGCAAAACCATGCACTTCCCAGAGTAGCGTCGCAATCGTCAGCGATGCCAAGGTCAGACATGGGCCAGCTGACCACCAACCAACTCTTCCCCAAAAATTAAATATCTTTCTAAACAACACACTTTTATTATTTATGCTCTACTACATCCAGTACCTACGGTAATTTACAAACTATCCAAATCCTTTTTACTACCGCTTCGTGGATCTGCTAATCAGATCTGCTTACTTTGACCTCTCAAAGAATTCTAATTATTTTTTTTATCATGTCTTTTCAATGACCTTGGACTTTAGCCAAGTTCTTGTACAAATTTTTCGGAACATATTATTATTATTATTATTA
Source organism: Teleogryllus occipitalis (assembly GCA_011170035.1). Classification (NCBI taxonomy): domain Eukaryota; kingdom Metazoa; phylum Arthropoda; class Insecta; order Orthoptera; family Gryllidae; genus Teleogryllus; species Teleogryllus occipitalis. Next base: position 35,689 of record BLKR01007281.1, on the reverse strand, counting down.
TTATTATTATTATTATTATTATTAATTTTATTATTATTATTATTATTATTATTATTATTATTATTATTAGGCTATATTAATGTTTATACAAAATGATTTCGTCGATTTTTGTGTTACATTTGTTGTAAACGTGATATCCTCTTCTAAATTTCTCCTGATAATTACTTTTGCTTTTCCAGATCAACTACATTCAATCTAACAGAGATGAATCGTATATCAAATATGTACTAGATGAGTAATCTAATTCACTTGTCGATTGTGTTGCATCGTGATTTCTTAACAATTAATGATTGTTAACTATTTAGAAAGCACCAAAAGGTCACAAATTTTTCAAAAACTTATTCAAAGAGCAAAAGTAGATGATTTAATTAATATTTTCCCGTCTGCATTCGAATTTAAAAGAGATGTTCTAAAAGACGGGCAAAAATATGACTCGAATAGGCAGTGCTTTCTCGACAAAGTTCTAGCACGCATTGTTGGAGCAATCATAACTTAATTTTGTGGTTCTGCCATTTTTTACATTTTTCAGTTTTCTGTTAGCTCAGGGTTTTTATAAGTTGATGTCGACTGATTTAGATTCACATTCTTTTGCGAACTATGAACATCGTAAGCAACCGAAGGTGACGCCAAATAAACCTGCAAATGAAATTTATGTTCTCGGTAGTCAATTTGTAGATAAATAGTTTGTATCTGATTCTCAGATACATTTATTTGCGAAATTTTCCTTCGCCTTCTGCGGTTCAGTGCCACAAGTGTTTCAGAACATCGTATAAAATGTGCTTTGGAGATCATTCACAACTACAACTTCAGAAGGAAATAATCATAGGTTTTAAACTTCCTCTCTTGGTGTACGTTTGCCAAAGGAAATTTTTCGAAATCGTATGTTACCTTGTAATTAAAATTTCTTCGGTGGTGTGTGAAGAGAAAGGTCTAAATACAATGAAAATAATCAATGACGATCGTTTTTTGTTTAAAAAATAGATATTCGAATGCCAATACTCTCGACATTTGCTTGAATGTTTGAACAAATTTAATTGCTTGTTCATAGAATGAATATTCGTAGTTTAAAATGAAATATATATTATCTTGTATGACAATATCCATAAGAACACACAAAGATGTAGGAAAAGCATCATTAAAGCAAGCAAACTAGTCTATCGAATGAATAGTTTAAAGACGATCAGCTTTGAGGTCACACGTTCGATTCATGTTGTTATTGAATTTTGAATTACCCGCATACAAGTAAATATCGGAAAGCTGTCAAATGATTGGTCGGTTAAGTACAGGGAAAACTTTACGCTCTACGCTGTCATCTGCTTGATGGAATCCTCTCAAGGAGGATTTGGACTCGTGTGGCTGGCTCCAAACGAAACACACTATAAACAGAAGCTTTTCTCTTTCCACAAAGCTGTGGTGAAAAGCGACTCTCCCGACAAATCGTCTTAGCCTGCGCCTCTGGGAAGGAGCATTTTCTTGCATGATTATTTTGCGACGTATCTTTGGTAATTACACGTCCTCTCTTTTTCTTTTCTGGTGGATAATTATTCTCGTGTTTTTGTACTCGGTATAAGAGTGTGTGTATCTTTACTGTTTCTACCCACTATCTTGAAGAGTGGAAATTAGATACTACAATGACAAAGGTCGAACTGCAAAGAATGGGGATAATTTGACATCAAATTTAAATACGTTGATAATATTTAAAAATTAATTAAATTTAGAAGTGAGGTATCTTCTTGTTTTATCATTATAAACAACATTTTTCGTTGCACTAAAATTTTCACAAAATTATATCTTAAAGCACAAATTATTCGGTCACAGCTGCACGAACGATGCAGTCATTGGCGTATTAGACACGAGAGGCGATAGTCATGAATATAATAAATATAATAAATAACTTAATGATAACTATAATAAATACCTTACAACTCCCGCCACCTGTATTATTTCTGGTTATATTAAGTCAAAAGAGACAAGTCATATAATATCACTGTCATGTTTCTCAATCAAATATAACCCATTATAGCTTCAGTAATCCTAGGATTGGTTTTGGATTTGACCAAATAGTTTCATCCTGCAACCCAACTTTCAAAGTTTTTGATAAATCGTGCTACAGAATGACGGAAACAAATATTAATAGATCGTCCCAAAACCAAACTGTGCAGAAAAATAACTTGTTCGCGGGCCTAGGCTGTAAGATGCATCATCTCCGAGTTATGCCCTGCAGTAAAGTGTTTTGCTGAGTAATGTGTTTTGCGGATTGCTTGTGGAAATACGTATTAATCTGGAAACTTTTTTGGTCTTAAATCTCTTTCATGAACTCTTCCGAGGCAATTCAATTCCCTATTCAGAAGTAGTGCGCTTACGGGATTTTGTGTACATGGTTTCTATAAAAGAGAAATATATATTTCCTGAATATAACACCTCATTTTCTTTCTTTTTCGCTATTGTTAAAAAAACGAATAAACATTATTTAATTGCATTCTTATCAATGGAGGTTTGGTTGAGATGGTGCACACGTTATCCCGCAACAATTTAGTGATTATCAAACATTACTTATTTGACTCAGTGTTTCACCTTCGTTCAAATCTGGCCAATTTCACGTTAAAACGAAATTGGCACTTTTCAAATGGCTAGAGTTCCGTAAATTTTAATAAAAATACTTTTACCGGTCTCCGTGCGCCATGCATTCCAAAATCGCTATGATACCTCACAAAATCTGGATCACTTAGTTTTACTCTCCAAGACTTTCTTGCGTTCCCCTTCGCAATTTGTTGCAAACTGCCTCCTTTACTGCGGTCTTCGAAGAGCACATCTGCTGCAAAAACTAACATTTTTTGCTGACGGGCATGAAAAACTAATCAAACAAGGTCAAAGTTATAAGTACAATTTCCTAGGAAGAACAGCGTCAGTATTAACCGTGAACATTAATCACAAGAGTTTGTTGAACATATTTCAATATGATGAAACGTTTCTAGTTATCCCTTTTTTGACTATTTGCTAACACGTTTTGCTATGCATCGCCATTATCATTTCTCCTATATCCTGATCGACGGATTTTATCAATTCAATTCAATCTCCTTAAATTACATCCAATTAAATCTTTGCGAAAAACTTATGAATATTTTCCTTCTAGAAAGTACAATATTTATATTCACTTCCTCTAGTTAACAGTTAAACGCCTTTTTACGTTATAAGAAGGTTCAGAATAATCTTTTATGTAGAAGTGATAACGAAGATTACTCCTTTGCAAATTCTTTTGCTACATTTGAAAATTAACCCAACTATTTTCTTTTCTTATTTTAAATTCTGATCGCGTTTCGACAGTTCCGATGACTTCCACTCCACCGCTAAACAAGTCAATTTAAAAATAATCGCTGAACGAGCAAAATACTTTTTCAAGCTTTCAATGAAGTGTTCGCTTGTTCACATGCGAGTATGTTTCCTTTTTATCTCCTGATATTTTCACAGAGTCATCTGCTTTGAAGATATTGAAAAATCAATTGAAGAGCTCTCTTCACATAACTCACCTTCAAGTTAAAACATTAAAAATAGCCTGAACGCAAACGGTGGCAAACGACACATTAAAGAAACATCGGGGATACTATCGGGGAAAGTTTAATAAAAAAATCCATTCTCAAAGATGTGTTATTTTGTAAATCAGTTCCAATGTAAAGGAAATTTTAACTTTTTGTATGACGCGATTTAATAATAATAATAATAATAATAATAGTAATTATCAGAAGATATGGAATGATTATCAGTAAATAAACAATTAAACGGTAGAAATACAGCTGTAGCATTCGATTTCAATCGTCCCAGTTTCTGTAGCTGAGTGACGAAAGAAAAGCTCAAGCGGGCCAAGTCCAAGTGTGCTAGATGCGTGAAGGGAATCCGTCACACCTGCCACCTGCCTCCGCGCCTGGAAACACCGTAAGCTGGTAAAGTCGGACTAATCCGACCTTAAAATGCCAAATACATACAGCGATGAGTCATCACAGGGCCAAGTAAACATTAATACAATTACGTGAATTAAACATGTAATATGTGTGACGTTAATAAAGGGGGATTCGAAGTAAGCATTAGATGATTACGTAAATATTGAGAATTCAAGGGAAGGGGAGTGTGGTTAATAAACGAGAAACATAGTGGAATATATTTGGATAATAAACTTGATATGGCCACGTGAGGAACTTCCGCGGGATTATTTATTTATTTTACGACAAAACTAGTAAAAAAACTTGGTGTGACGTGCTACGAGGAGAAGTGAATTCTGTGCACGTTTTCATAATTCTTTGATTCCTATCCTAAGCCATATATTACTTGATTTTTAAATACTGAAAGAAATGAGTGTTAAGTAATTATATAAGAGGATGGGAGAATGATAGTCAAGGAATAAACAGTATCAGACGATGAGGCATGTGCATCCAATCAAGAAAAGGGAAGGCGTGAGAGGGAGGAGGAAATCAATGCAGACAACAGAAGAAGAAACGAAATGGGGCAATAATGCGCATCTGAAATGTAAGCAAATGAGCTGCGCACTTTATAAACTGGGGGGCAGATGGTCGGATGGGGAGAAACTAGTTAGCCGTGGTGACGGTCGATGTGTTAAGTTGTAAGAAGAGAGAACTTGTGTGGTCAGGAGAAAATTCAAACCACGATGGTAATATTAACGAGAAGCAGTAATTGTAGATGATGGCCAATGGTGCGTTGGACTATGTTGAAATGTAATTTGAAAATTACCTTCAAATTCGACGTCCAAGAAAACAGAGGATTCACGAACCAGGGAAGTCACAAGAGGGACATTAATAAGAGACATATTGTGGGACGATAAAGGACGATAAGAATTTAAAATAGTATCTTAAGGGTAAATGGCCGTGCGTGTACGGAGAAATCAAAAAAGTATATGAATGTATGTATTGTAAATAATAGTGTTAATGAAAATATTAAATGGGTAAGGGTTTTTCATGTGTCATTATTGTTGTTTTTTTGTTATGGTATGTATGTTTATATTATGTTATGGTATGTATGTTTTTTCTGTACAAATCAGAAGAAAAAGTAATTATAACGTTTGTTTATTTGAAGAATGGGTATTATTATTTTCGTAATGGTAAAGACAATTCTCGAATCGAAATCATTAAATAACACAAATATTTATTACGTAAATTTTCGTCGCCGCAACTCAGTAACGGTTCTGTTGGCCCACCCAAAAATTTTTCCCAAAACAAATATTCTTTGCGGACGAATAGGATGTTATTGGTTTAAATAAATAAATAGATTGTATCAATAAATAAATAAATAATATTTCGAAGTATAGACATTAGATGTTAATAATAAATAAATGGCCAGTTAGTCCAAGGACAATACGCCAGAGTGGCATGTACAGCGTGGGGATGAGAGATGATATAAAAATTAATAGAATTATTATTATTATTATTATTATTATTATTATGAACATTATTATGCGTCTGATAAAAATAATAATAAATACCTACAGTTCGTCAAAAGGAAAATACGCTAGAAGACAAATTAAAATTTATATAATTATATAACAAATCTGAATACAAGTTAAAGCTACATACTTTCAGGTAACATTTCCACTACGAACATCTAACTTCCTAGCATTCGCAGACTTTGAAATCGTCCTTTCTATTCGCGTTTCATAAAAGGGCCGCGGACATCCCTTCCTAGCCCTTTCCTGAGCGGTCGCAAATCGCCTTATTCTCACCCTCTCATGAGCTGATTGGCATGATCTCTTTCCCTTTTGCTTTTGGTGGAGTTCATTGGGGATTCACCTATGCAGGTTTTAACTCTCTTGGCCACTTTTTTCTTTCAAGCTGCGAATGTAAAATTGACTACTGTGCGTATCATCATGAAATGAACTAGGTTTGCACACTAGAGATAATAGGTGAATTTAATTACAAAAAGGAAATATTTTGCAAGTCTTACATCTCGAAGTAACTTTTCGCGCACTTGTGAAGCATGACCGCTCCAGCGCAACAAGTCACGTGGAATCGCCCCTTGTGAACGCTACCCGCGTTGTAGGAAAATGGATCACGGGATCGGTCAATTAATGGATTACACTAGTTTGCCAACGTTTCGGAATATTTTATTCCATCATCAGGGCTAACAACCAAAAACACAATCACAATAAATACGGACAAACTCTTCTGAACAACAACATACAAAAACATGAATGAACATACATGTGGAACAATAATTACACAGATAACTAAATAAATAAATACATTATACACCGTATATCTAAAGGATACACACCTTACTAATACATATAATGGTCAACCATAATGTTTCTCCACAGCACAACTCCAATACAGAGTTGCTGAAGCACCCACGTCCATAGCAGGTCCGACCATGGCCACGGCCCGAAAGAAAGTGAATGAAAAACCACTGTATTGTCAGGACCACGTGCTCAGCAACTCCATGCCGGATTTATTTAGTTATCTGTGTAATTATTGTTCCACATGTATGTTCATTCATGTTTTTTGTATGTTGTTGTTCAGAAGAGTTTGTCCATATTTATTGTGATTGTGTTTTTGGTTGTTAGCCCTGATGATGGAATAAAATATTCCGAAACGTTGGCAAACTAGTGTAATCCATTAATTGACCGATCCCGTGAATACGCCAACTACTACTTATTAACGGTCGTGATTTCTACAATGGCTACCCGCGTTGCAATACCCGGCTTATTAGTTGCTCCTTCCCGTGGCCGAAGCGGACGGACTCGCAACACCCTTGCCGAATGTCACGCCGAGACTCAGAGATTCCACTTTACATGAATCCTGCAGCGCTTCACGTCCATCCTCTTCACATACCAGAGGAGTAACGAGTGGTTTGTTTGCGGTAAGATCGCGGATTCGGTGGTATAACGGTCAGCGTACCGGACTGTTGTACCCGAGTTTGCGGGTTCAACCCGATCGAAGCCGTGGATTTTTAAGGGCGAAAAAAATCCTTCGTACGCCTTCCTTCGGAGGGGAAGTAAAGCCGGCTCTCCCATGTTAGTAGATTTACTGCATGTAAAAGATCCTCAAGCCAAAAAGATGCCTCTGAGCAAAATTGAGATCCGCCTGTTTCGTCGTCCATTTCTCCGCTAGGTGGTGAAAGGAGCGTAACGAAATTTGCGTGGTTAGACGGAAGAGCGGGCCTGATGGCCCGAGTCTCGCCACGTAAAATAAGGCATTAACTAACTAACGAGTGTGTCGTTCATGTGGACAATGTTCTCCTAGCCTGCGGGTTTAAAGTTACTCTTGTACCTCTTTTGGACTACCACGCAAACCGGTGCTACTGGGAGGTGCTACTGGGAGCCGTACACCATTATCTGTCCGACGGCCCATTGCGTACCTGTTATTTCCGGTCTCCATTGTTTTGACAAATTCAGGAAATGTCTTATGAAGCTTACAGTGTGTCTGCAACGATGCTTGATCTCCCGCTACATGCAGTAATACTTGTGACGGCACAATTTATTATTGAAATCTGCACTGGCGAAAATTAAAGCATAAAAATCCTGAGCAGATTTAATACAAGAAATTAAATATAAATTAACAAGTGGTCCGGATGAAGAAATGGCGCCGGATATCAGCATCAGAGGTGGAAGATCATCGTCTCATCCAGTGATAAAGACACGCACTACACTTACAAGACTAATGAACATAGCAGTTGACGCGCCCGGAAACACGAAACAATCAATGAAGAATGTTCAAATTAACCACAAACAACGTCGTCCAACTTCGAAAAGCCTAATTTGGACATATTAAATCCATTTTTAATTTTGGACCAACAAACACATTTGATACAGAAAATACGCAGGCCATTGCCATGCGACAATCGCGGATTTTCATTTTTTCTGATTACTTTCTGAGAGCCGGCCCATCAATAGTAGTATTTCTAATTGGGTGAAAAGTTTAACTCATCAGTCATTCATAATTACCGTTATTTAAATGAAACGGGTCTACGTAAATTTTAATAGCAACATTGAAATATTTAGCCCAAAGTTCAAACCAGTGTTCTTTGTGGTTTAACTTAAAAGATAAACAGGTGTCATGGTGTCTCAGTATTGAGAGGATAGTAAGATGGTGTTTGTTTGATTTATTTATCTATTGTCAAAAACCGTAAAACCTGTGTGACAGGGGTGTCTTATCTGACCGCAGAATTTTGTTTCGCCGAAGTATTTGCGTATACTTAGTAATGCTTAGCGGGCATGCTTTCCAAAATATTGTCGTCGGAAATTATGGAACACACAAGTGACTATGGATGAGAAGTAAAACATGCGCATGATTTCTTGAGTTCCAGAACACCATTTACTATACATTATTGAATTATAAATCGCGTCCGTTCTTACCCTATAGAAAGAGCTACATAAACTGGGACCACCAGAAGTGTGGGTTGTAAATATTGTACTGATTTGCTCTTGAACGGACGGGCTTCGTAATCCTGAAAGTGTAGTACTAACGGAATACTTGATCGTAAGGGAAACGATAAGAGGATGAAGGAAGTCACAATTCACGATTGAGCAGGCCTTCATTGTAATACTTGTAACAACTGATTGGCTGCAAAGTGGAAGCAAGAGATATATTTTGGCAATTCCTACATGCGTGAGAAGGAGCAGCCCCTTTTGCAGAGAAATCATTAAGTGTTTGCTCCATGGCTGCAAAAGCGCGCAGCGGCCGAGAGAGATTTGTTTCGAACGGTGACCTGCAAAAATGTCTGCACCCTTAAACAAATGCGTTCTTACCTCTGAAGAAATCATATTCTGAGTTTGGAGAGTTGGCACTAGTGTTATATCAACTGCATGCCTAGAGACACGGAGGTAAGTATACAATTATAATTATTTTTTTACATAGAATTTTAAAAGTGAAATTTGGAAACACGAAATGGAAAATTACCTGGAAAGTATTCATAGAGTAGAAAAATAGACGTAAACGCAAAAAATAGAGAAATCAACACTAAGTCTTAACAACAAAAATGATCGTACAAAAAGAAACTTCACTTACAGAAGGGTGACAGGACGATTTGTCAACAAGCTAACAATGTGTACGTATTTAAAGTGATGATCTCACATTGTAGACGGCTAGTGGGTGGCTTCAATTGAAGAGGAAAGAGAACCAGCTGCGTGCTTTAACATCGCCCAAGCCCCTTTCTCCGTCCAGTTTTTCGCCGTCGGTGGGCGGTGGCGGTGTCGGGGGCGAGGCTTAGCGAGCGGAAGGGAAGCCGCCCGGGGCGGGGCGTTGGCGAGCGAGGGCGAGTAAATGAGACCCGGCCGGGGATGAGGCGCTCGCCGGGCGATCCGTCTCCAGCGGAAAGCACGTCGCGCCGCTCCTCGGACCCGACTGGCGCCGGCAGCAGGCCCAGCGGGGCGGGGGCGGGGCGGGGGCGGGGCGGGGCGGGGGCGGGGCGGGGGCGGGGCGGGGGCGGGGCGGGGGCGGGGGCGGGGCGGGGGGGGCGGGGGCGGGGCGGGGGCGGGGCGGGGGCGGGGCGGGGGCGGGGGGGGGCGGGGGCGGGGGCGGGGTGGGGGCGGGGCGGGGGCGGGGCGGGGGCGGGGCGGGGGCGGGGCGGGGGCGGGGGCGAAGCGGGGCGGCGAGGTGCCAGGCGAGGCAAGGAGAGACCTGGCCAGCGAGGCGAGGCGAAGCAGGGTGAGGTGGGGCGAGGCGGGGCGGATTGGAGCTGGGGGCGGAGGGGAGCGTGGCGGGGCATGGCAGCGCGGCGCGGCGTCGGATGGCACGCTCCAACGACGGAGGGGACTCGCCAGCGGCTGACACCTAATCAGGCAGGGTGGTCAAGTAAATAAACTGCAAAGAGGGTTTTCAATGGCAAAAATGGCCTAGTAATTATGCGCCAAAGAACTTGATATTCATTTCACCGTACGTATGGTAAAGCGATGTTTGGGAGTAATGAACGACACCTAGAAGTGGAATGACGGATAGCGAAAAATGTTGTAGTCAGAAAATGTTTGAAATTTAACTTTCAAATACAAGAAAGGCAGCTATTTTTTAGTTTTGAATATATTTCACATTTTTGAATTGTACTTTACCTACATTTGATATTTTTATCTATTCCTACATTTTTTATATCTCTGCATCTTCTGATCGGAATTTAAACAAACACGGCGACCGTCAGAGAGGACGTGACAAAACATGAAAACTAATGAAGTATTGTCAAGCAAATAATTTGGAAAAGCATTTTCAATATAAATAATTTGCTATTGTGACACAACGTATTATTGTAAAATTAATGGTTTAGAGATGGATGAAATATTCACGAATAGGCCAGGAGAGCCGGAGAATAATATTAGCCGGAGATACTTACGTCATGCCGAAAAAAAGTTCAAACATTTCCTTAAGGAATTACCGTAAAACGCTTCTTGAACTATACTGTTTAACCAATTTTCTAGAGCTTATTTTCAATGACACTTCTTAGGTTTCAATTAATTTGTTTCGGTCTTTACATATTTGTCATTTTAAAGTTTTGAAACGTATTTTTCTTACTTACATTCTCTCTTTCTACTTCTGATTTTTGTAGACAAAAACAGCTTCAATTTATTTGTTTTATTATGTTGACAAAGGCATATTTTAGCCCAAAGATGTGTTGTTTTACTAGTATTTATGTATTTTTCAATTATTGACATGTAATTACCAAGGTTTGGTAAGTTTCAATTTTATTATAATGATGAATTATGTAGTTTGTTTTTTTACTGTGAATTTTTGTATTATACATTTTTAGTAATTTTTGTATTATTGTTAGAGGTTATTTTATAAATGTGTAATTATAAATTTAAGCAATGATCGTAGCATTTTGTTTGTACTTTGAGACTAAGATGTTTATGAAACTGAATCCTGACCTGTCAGTTGTAGGTTGTGATAAAGGAGGTGGCGTAGCTCTTGTCAATACTATTCAACACAAATCTAAAGTCGAAAATGTTTTTAAAACTGACAGTAATTATACAATATTAAAGAAAGACAATTCTAATAGGATCATGGTAGATGTTAGAGAAATCTTACTTAGATGGAAAAAGTCAGGTTATATATCTAGCAAAATATACCAACAGTTATATCCTTCCAGTGCTTGTGTTCCTAGAGCTTATGGGTTAGTTAAAGTTCACAAGAAAGATAATCCTATTAGGCCGGTTGTGTCTTCAGTAAATGCTGCCACATATGAGCTCAGTAAATTCATTAATAGTATACTTAAGAAGCTTGTTACCAATGACTATCAGTATGGTGTAAAGAATAGTGCCAGTGTTAAGCAAAAACTTATGTGTATAAATTTAGAGGAAAATGATAGGGTTATGTCATTAGATGTTGAATCGATGTATCCTTCAATCCCCCACGAATTGATTTTTGATGTATTGGATAAAAAGTTAAGTGGGATTGATTCATATGAAGGTCTTCCATGTGATGAACTTATACTGGCCATTAGATTCATATTAAAAAACAATATATTTATACATAACAATGTTGTATATAAGCAATTAGATATGTTACCTGTAGGAGGTGTGTTAAGTAGCATTTTAGCTGAAGTAGTTATGCGAGAGTTAGAGACATGTTTTACAAGGATATGAAGTTAAATTATATTTACGATATGTAGATGATACCTTATTGATTGCTAACAAAAATATGGTTCAGATGATTCTACACAGTTTTAACTCCTATGATCCTAGGATAAAATTTACATTGGAAGAAGAAAACTATGGTGTTATACATTTTTTGGATTTGAAGATTGTGAGGATGGGTAATAAGATTTCTACTGATTGGTATCATACAGAAGTGTATGAAGGTGTTTTGTTGAATTATAGGTCTTTACATCCAAAAAAGGTCAAGATAGGTGTAGTTTTAGGGTTAGTGGATGAAATAGTAAAGTTGTCTGATAAGTGTTATTACGAAAAGAACTTGGAGTTGATATTTAATTTGTTGTTATGTAATAATTATCCTATAAAATTCATTTCTAAATATGTGAATCAAAGGTTGAATAGATATGTATATATGAATAGTCTAGACAATAAGAACAAAACTTCTGAGATTAAGTTACAAAGAATGTGTTAAGATGGTTCTACCGTATGTACCATGTATTAAGAATAGGATTATTAACATCTTTAAGAATAAGTACAATGTTAACATTATAGAAAGGATAGTGAATCAAAATCATGTTATAACTAAGTTAAAAGATCATGTTAATAAGCTTGACCAACAGAATGTTGTTTATAAGATTCCTTGCCATTCGTGTAACAAATGCTACGCAGGACAAACCTGCAGAAAATTAAAAACACGACTTAGTGAACACAAAAACAATATAAAAAAATGTAGTCATAATTATAATTCGGTTTACAATCATGTCATTAATACTCAACATCGGTTTGATTATGATAATACTGAGGTTTTATGTATAGAACATAATAAGAAGATAAGGTTGATTTTAGAAACTTTACATATAAAAAATAATAAAACTGTAAATTCCATGATAGAGTCGAATAAGTTTACAAGATGTTATGATAGTATTGTACAATCACTGAGTGAAACATAGAGTGCATGTTCTTTGGAAGTAGACTGTATAATGTGAGGTTAATGGTTTCCAAAGTTAGTATTTTTCCACCACCCTTCTGGTGTGATGGGGAAAACTAGTTTTTAATGTATGTTTATTATGAATGTTTTATTATGTTGACAAAGGCATATTTTAGCCCAAAGATGTGTTGTTTTACTTATATTTATGTATTTTTCAATTATTGACATGCAATTACCAAGGTTTGGTAAGTTTCAATTTTATTATAATGATGAATTATGTAGTTAGTTTTTTTATACTGTGAATTTTTGTATTATACATTTTTAGTAATTTTTATATTATTGTTAGAGGTTATTTTATAAATGTGTAGTTATAAATTTAAGCAATGATCGTAGCATTTTGTTTGTATGTTTTATTAGCCTGAAGAAGAAATCAAGGGATGATTTCGAAACGTCGCATCGAAATCTATTAATAAAACAAAATGTGATACGTTGTCTATAATAAATTGAAGCTGTTTTTGTGTATAAATCCTATATAAAAGACAACCTATACAACATAATAACATTCTGATTTTTGTATTTCTTTGAATCGCATTTTTACATAGAGGCGGATATACTGACAACACTTAGAGAGAAAAGTTGGCAATGAAAATGGGGAAGTTCTTATTCATGAAAAATAGTAATTATAGAACAGCAAAGGCTCGCATATTGAGTTCAGGATACACGCTGATTCTACAGTAATTGCGTTGGTAAGCGAAGCATCAAAATTTATTTTCAAAGCTCAGTATTTTTGAACTGCTTATTGAAAGCTCGTGTGGCGGAGAAAGAAAAATTCTGGCATTTAACGGCTTTGAAGCATAGCTGCTCCCTCAGCGGTAAGCTGTCTTAGTTATTAGCGAGAGCCGGCATAGGATTAAAAATCCACTCTGAACCGTGGATCAAGTCTTGTGTTTAAAGACCGCATGGTAGCATAAAAGCTTACTAAGAGAGATTGTGTCATAAGAGCAGTCTCACATGAACATTTCGCTTCTGCGATTCTAGCTCCAGGTGAAAGCCAGACCAGTGTCATTGACAATGAATGATGGACCGGGCATGATCCTTGCTCCTTCTTTTCTATCTATTTACACACTTGCATGCGCTCAACACAAACCCTCACGCCAGGAAGTCATCGCTGGGCCTCTGGCTGAATCGTCAATGGGGGCGTGGCGTCCTGGAGTGGAAGCGCGTGTATTTGCGCAAATATCCTGTCCCAGCGGGGCCCACCGCCATTTCCCGTCACCCAACGCACATACAACATATCCGCAGTGCTCAGAATGATGTCCAATAAGAATGTAATGTAATTATAAGAGTAATGAATGGGCGTTCTAAAGATGTTGAGATTCGAAAAACTTTATAAAAATTGTATATTTTTACCTTATAGTGTTATTATGTTTTTGTATTACCTACCCAACATTTGCGTAAAATCATCAAATCCTACTTCACAGAATCCGGTACGAATTGAATGCTCAGACTTCGGGAATGTGATTGAAATTCAAAGTTTGTCATTACCTAGGACACGTGAAACTGCACTTAAGCGAGTATAATTGCATTCTGTTTAGAAAAATGGTAGCAATATTTATTTACACGCTTATTGCTTGATTTTCAAGCGAAGGCCGATTCCATCGTTGAAGCTGAACGTAAACAACACGCGTTACAGCAGAATACAAATGTGAAGTTATTCGTTCAAATAAGCATACACTGAATTTGTGGAACCGAGATAAGACATCCAGCCTGAAAGACTAACAGATTTCTGGTCATTTACAATTTTTCGTAAGTGAAGATAGTTGAACGATAAAAAAAGTTATAAAAAATTGCCAAAAATAATCGAAAAGACTACTGCTCTTCATTATTATGGATCCTTGCACTTTGTGAGTGCAAGAGATTATTTGAAAATGAGAAGTTTAAGATGGAAAGACCTCAGGAATAATGTAAATGATTATTTTCATGTTTGACGATTCTTTTGATTTCCTGCAAAGGCATTGCAGAAAAGAGACCCGCGCCAAAAATCTCGGGAAACGTCTTTCTCAATTTTCCCCTTCTCTGTATATTTTCTTTCAGTAATTTTTTATAGGTATAGAAGAGAACACGTATGTAACACTTCGGGAGTAACAGGCCGTACACCCAAACGCACTCGTCTCACATGATTGATTGATATTTTTCTGTTTTGGGGGGAATATTTTCTTCTTGTAACAACAAAAGTAGACCTAATATTCTAGGCAATGACGCATAAGTCATAAGCGAGTTGAAGTGTAAGGATCACAGAATTTTGAAAATGTGCACACAATTCATTTTCCCCATAGCACGTCATACGCAGTTTGAACTGTTTTTTGACGTAAAATAAATAAAATAAAAGAGTTTGGAAAATAATGTACCTAGGTCCGATAAGTCCGGTAAATTTCTATGAAAGAGCGCAAATTGTTGTGAAACATCGGTATTGTTCGAATGCATGTTTCTTGTTTGGCAATTGTTTGAATTTTCAAACAAATGCAACTCGTTATTTGTTGACATCCAGTTGAATGTGTGAGTTTGACGTGCGAGGTCGGAGATGAACAAAATGAGTTTCGTGCTGTGATTAAACATTTTTATTTGAAGAGTTGGACAGCTGCGCAGATCAAAACAGAGTTAGATGAAATGTCTTTGGATCCTTCACCAGCGTCGATGACAATAATTTCCTTCTGGATTAACGAGTTCAAACGTGGTCGCAGAACCACACAAATGAGCCACGCTCCGGCCGGCCGGTTGAGATCACCATATCGAAAAAGTTCACGATCTAGTAATGGAAAATTTAGGCCGATTATATGAACATAAGCGTAAGCCGGAGCCCCGTTGAAATCGCAGATTTTTTCCGTCCAGCGTGTAGTTGGCCCGAAAATTTGTTTTGTGTGTAACTCTTTTTCTGGGGGTGGGAAAACGAACATTTTTGGTGGACAAACCTGGGCAAACGATATACCAAGTTTGGTTGAAATCGCAGATTTTTTCCGGCCAGCGTGTAGATGGACGGAACATTTGTTTTGCGTGTAACTCTTTTTCTGGGGGTGGGCAAACGAAAATTTTTGGTGGGCAACCCTGGGAAAACGATATATCAAGTTTGGTTGAAATCCCAGATTTTTTCCGGCCAGCGTGTAGTTGGCCCGAAAATTTGTTTTGCGTATAACTTTTTTCTGGGGGTGGGCAAACGAAAATGTTTGGTGGGCAAACCCGGGCAAACGATGGGCAAACGATATACCAAGTTTGGTTGCAATTCCAGATTTTTCCGGCCAGCGTGTAGTTTGCCTGAAAATTTGTTTTCCGTGTAACTTTTTTTCTGGGGGTGGGCAAACGAAAATTTTTGGTGGGCAAACCTGGGCAAACGATATACCAAGTTTGGTTGCAATCCCAGATTTTTTCCGGCCAGCGTGTAGTTGGCCCGAAAATTTGTTTTGCGTATAACTTTTTTCTGGGGTGGGCAAACGAAAATTGTTGGTGGGCAAACCCGGGCAAACGATGGGCAAACGATATACCAAGTTTGGTTGCAATTTCAGATTTTTCCGACCAGCGTGTAGTTGGCCCGAAAATTTGTTTTGTGTGTAACTCTTTTTCTGGGGGTGGGCAAACGAAACTTTTTGGTGGGCAAACCTGGGCTAACGATATACCAAGTTTGGTTGAAATCCCAGATTTTTTCCGGCCAGCGTGTAGTTGGCCCGAAAATTTGTTTGCATATAACTTTTTTCTGGGAGTGGGCAAACGAAAATTGTTGGTGGGCAAACCCGGGCAAACGATGGGCAAACGATATACCAAGTTTGGTTGCAATTCCAGATTTTCCCGGCCAGCGTGTAGTTGGCCTGAAAATTTGTTTTCCGTGTAACTTTTTTTCTGGGGGTGGGCAAACGAAAATTTTTGGTGGGCAAACCTGGGCAAACGATATACCAAGTTTGGTTGAAATCCCAGATTTTTTCCGGCCAGCGTGTAGTTGGCCCGAAAATTTGTTTTGCGTATAAATTTTTTCTGGGGGTGGGCAAACGAAAATGTTTGGTGGGCAAACCCGGGCAAACGATGGGCAAACGATATACCAAGTTTGGTTGCAATTCCAGATTTTTCCGGCCAGCGTGTAGTTGGCCTGAAAATTGGTTTTCCGTGTAACTTTTTTTCTGGGGGTGGGCAAACGAAAATTTTTGGTGGGCAAACCTGGGCAAACGATATACCAAGTTTGGTTGCAATCCCAGATTTTTTCCGGCCAGCGTGTAGTTGGCCCGAAAATTTGTTTTGCGTATAACTTTTTTTTGGGGTGGGCAAACGAAAATTGTTGGTGGGCAAACCCGGGCAAACGATATACCAAGTTTGGTTGCAATTTCAGATTTTTCCGACCAGCGTGTAGTTGGCCCGAAAATTTGTTTTGTGTGTAACTTTTTCTGGGGGTGGGCAAACGAAACTTTTTGGTGGGCAAACCTGGGCTAACGATATACAGTGTTTGGTTGAAATCGCAGATTTTTTCCGGCCAGCGTGTAGTTGGCCCGAAAATTTGTTTTGCGTATAACTTTTCTCTGGGGTGGGCAAACGAAAATTGTTGGTGGGCAAACCCGGGCAAACGATGGGCAAACGATATACCAAGTTTGGTTGCAATTCCAGATTTTTCCGACCAGCGTGTAGTTGGCCCGAAAATTTGTTTTGCGTGTAACTCTTTTTCTGGGGGTGGGCAAACGAAAATTTTTGGTGGGCAAACCTGGGCAAACGATATACCAAGTTTGGTTGAAATCCCAGATTTTTTCCAGCCAGCGTGTAGTTGGGCCGAAAATTTGTTTTGCGTGTAACTTTTTTCTGGGAGTGGGCAAACGAAAATGTTTGGTGGGCAAACGATATACCAAGTTTGGTTGAAATCGCAGATCTTTTCCGGCCAACTTCACGGAGGTGCGCGGAGCCGCTGGATTTACGTCGCCCGCCCTCCGGCAGCCGCGAGCCTCGCGCCCTTGGATGCGGGCAGTTAGCATCTTTCGTATTTTTTTAAATCTTTTGTAGCGCACTTGCCATGACTATGAGAAATTTCAAGTTCACCCTGCCTCCAAGTAGTAATCGGCACTTTACTGTATTCACAGTTACCCAAGCTGCTCTTTCAACAAGAACGTGAAGCGAGGAACTGAGGACTGAAACGCAAGAATTTACCCCAGCATAGCTAGGATATCGGCAAAAAAGGCTTCCAGAAAATGCAAGCAGCTTTAGTGCAGACGGGGCGGCGGCCAGCCGAACCTCCAGTCGACGATAATCTCTCGGGCATCTCAACGGAAAATCCCGACGGAGAGCAAGGATTCAAACAATGGAATTCTCTTCTGAAAATGAACCTCTCGTATTTTCCTGATGATAAGGAAGTGGTGAGAGATTGGGGAGAAGAGAGTGGAGTGAGAAAAGGAGTATAGGAGAAAAAGAAAATGAAAGAACGGAAGAGCTCGATGACAGAAAAATGGCAAGGAGAATAAAAAAGAAAAAGAAAGGATGGAAGCGAGGAGGCTTACTAAAAATACAGCACGATGAAGAAGATATGAAGCGATGAATGGTATTACTTGCAAAATTACAAAGAGGGAACAGTCAAAAACCACGACAGGTTCCAAGTGAAGGAGTCAAACGGGAAGAGGTGAACACAAAGAGCTGCAAGCAAAGTACTCCTAAAAAGCAAGTGCGCGGGCGGGGGGCGAGCAAGCAGCGAGGACAGAAATGCGCGCGCGCGGGTACTCACAAAAAGCGCGGTGCGGCGGCTGGCTGCTCGCCGCGCCGCCAGCGGCTGCCGCACGGCCAGGCACCGGTCCACGCTCATGGCAGCCAGGGTGAACACGCTGGCGCCCACCGACACGCCTGCGGGCAGCAGCCACCAAGCTCAGCTCTCCCGTCCCGCTCCGCCAATCCCCCGTCAACGAAATCACCTCCCGCCCGCTCCCTCCCCCAGATCCTCGACCTGTGCCCCGACCCCCGTTCGCGCCCTCACCTCCTTTACCTATCCTCCGTCTTTGCGCTTCCCTTCACTTTCGCTCCCGCCTGCTTGTTTGAACGCACCTAAGGCCTCGCTTTTGATTTGATTGATTGATTTATTCATGTTTCCGGGCGCGTCAACTGCTATGGTCATTCGTCCCGTTAGTGTAGTGCATGTTTTTTCTCGGGAGATGGCGGTGATCTTCCCCCGCTGGATGGCGAGATCCGGCACCGACCTACCGTCGGCTAGTGGGGTTTCCCCCTCACCAGGACTCTCCCACCAGCGGGGCACCGCCCCAGCCGGGACAAGCTCTAAGCTCCCGACTGGTCTCCCGGAATATGTGGTAGTGTAGTGCATGTTAGTGTAAGTGTGTGTGTAAGGGGAGAGGATAGGACAAGGAATAGGAAGGACAGATCGCGCGCGGTCCGTGGCCCGTTTGGTAGGGTACTGCTCCGGCATTCGCCTGGTGTTGATCGGAGAAACCACGGAAAACTACCGATCAGAGCAGCCAGCCACTAGAATTCTCCTCCAGACAGTGACTGAATTCGACCTAGCTGAAAAGCTAGTGTCGAAAATCCTGCCGCCGTGGGGAGTGGGAACCTAGGACCTCCCGGTTAGAGCCGCTGCAGTGACATCAGTTGATGCACTGAGCTACCGCTACCGGTCTCGCTTTCGCATTAGCCCTCGTGCTCCTCCTCACCTTCGCGCTTGCCTTTTTTTTTCGCTCCTGCCTGCTTCTTTGAACGCACCTTCGGCCTCGCCTTCGCAATGCTCGTGCTCCCCCTCTTCTTCGCGCTTGCCTTCACTTTAGCCCCCCTCCTCCACCTTTGAACGCACCTTCGGCCTCGCCTTTGCATTAGCCCTCGTGCTCTCCCTCTTCTTCGCGCTTGCCTTCACTTTCGCTCCTGCCTGCACCTTTGAATGCACCTTCGGCCTCGCCTTGGACCTGTGCCCTCACACTCGCCCTGCCCTTCTCGCACTTACCTCCTCTACCTATGACCTTATCCTAACTTTCGCCTTCACCTTCGCCCTCGGATTCTGCCAGTGGTGAGTCCAGGGGGGGGCCTGGAGGCCATGCCCCCCCCCTCAGAAAAACGTTTTTGGTTTTTTCCTTCCTTTGTTCGGGAAATTTGATTTAAATATTTACTCTTTTTAGACGCATGCAATTATTTTAAAATGATATTGTTTAGTGCCATGAACAAGCTAAAAATAATATACAATATAACAAATACGTTTATTATTTAACAAAGACCTATGACGGTCCCCTCCAAAACGATTTGCTGGATCGGCCGTGTTTTTTCCCTGCCCTTCATCCTCGCTCGCGCCCTTATGCTCCCCCTCCCCTCACCCGGACCTTTGTCCTCGCATTCGTCCTGCGTCCTCACGCACGCTGTCGCCCTCTCCCTCGCCCTCCGCTTTCTCCCCGGGGGACGGCGTCCCCACGCAGCGCCACGAACGCAAACGAGTGCGAACGAAAACGTCTGACAAATAGAATAGCACTTCTTGTCTGCCAGAAATGACTGAAATGCACCTTATCTCACCATCTGCTGGAGAGCGTGTTTCCATAATACACATACGATTTTTTAAAAAAGTAAATTTGACTCTGAAGTATAAGAAATACTTAAATGAAAAAGTAAGAACATTTATACATTTCAAATATACATTAAGTTTATTCATTCGCCAACGACTTTACATGACATTTTTTTTAAACATTTGATGTACAAGATGAGTTTATTTGCAACTAGTGTTTTGTACTCCTCTATTAAAAATTTTCTTTTACATAATCAATATCTAGTATTGATAATTTCACAATTTATACAGACGAGTATATGGCATTACAATTTCGCCTTTATAAATATTTCACGGATAGAAAATCTAGACGTATAAAGACGTTTAATATTTGTTTAGATACGTACTATAAAAAATGTTTTTAATATTTGCAGATCAACGAATGAAGAAAGCGAAACAGATTTCGAAACATGTTAGTTAGTTGAGGTAAAGAAATAAATAACATTAACATAACGAATTTTTAATTTCCCTAATCAAAGGAAGATTATATATTTATAATACATTTAATGAAGGCAATCTAAACGCAATTTAAAAACAATATTTATATGAGAAACCTATCTTCGAAACCGCTTACATACATAACGAATGGTTGGTAACAGGGTTGAAAAATGCGTAGACTTTTGGAATCTTTGAAATAATAAAAAATTGAGCAACTTTTGAGATAATTGTGAAAAATGTCATATTTTTTCTGATGATATTGGGTCTGTAAAAACTACATTATTAATTCGAGACGGTAGTATATTTTTCTTTCAATTTCGTGTGTCAATTTACGTTTGCCAATAAATAAATTGTTGAGTAGTTGTGGAGCAGCCGACCTGGATGGCCGAGGTGGCTAAGAACGAGTACCGACTCAGCGCTTCGGACCGAAGGGTCGCGGGTTCGAATCCCGCCTTGGGCATGACTGTTTGTCTCTTGACTTTGTATGTATGTGTTGTCGCGGAGGGCCTCGCGTTCTGCTGACCCCAGATCAGAGGAGCCCGCAAGTGTGTTGGTGTCTAGTGTATGGTCGAATATGCGTCCCATCGGGGCGTAAACGGTAACCGGCTGTCGGCTGGATAAAAGCCCTAGATAAAAAAAGTTGTGGAGCAGCGCGCGAGCATGCGGCGGCGGCGGCGGCGGCGGCGCGGCGCATTGTGCAGTGCACGTGATCTCGCCCATTTGTCGGTCCTCGATATTCTAGGCAACCATTCGTATCCGACAGTTCAGGGGAGAAGCAGATTTTCTCACCAGTACATGAACGCTGTCACCGGGCTAGCTCTCCCTTTCGACTTTCTTGCACTTCTACCTCGTAAAACAAGAAAGTATTGTAATCGCAACCCCCCTCCCCCCAGAAAACAAGGAATTTCCGACAGAAAAACTCTTATAGTCCATTCCTTTCATTGTAAACAATTTCTTAAAGCAGCATTATTAGACTTTACTCAAGCCCTCTACAATGTATGGCCCCAATGACATTTTACAAGCTTGGTAGCGTAGGAATCCTGAATTACTTTTCACTTTCTCGTATTCAAACGTGTACGGAGTAATATACGTAACACAGAGAAAGTTATTTAATGCTGCGGAAAATAGATTCCGAGATTGCAACGGAAATACACACTTTGGTATCAGCTGATGCAGTAAAATCTTTATTTTTTGTTCTTTTTCTCTCTCTTCAAAGCGTCCGTCCCTCCGTTCATCTGTCCGCCGGTCTGTCTGTCCGTCTATCCATCCGGTTGTGAAGATAACTACCGCCTAAACCACACGTACGATCTTTTCCAAATTGAAGAAACCCATGTCCATCTGGATCTCGTTGAAGATTTGAAACTTTGAAAATCATTCCTGGAAATTTCGGAGGTACTGTACATGAAGACACCCCCCGGACAATTTCAAAACTTTCTTAAAAACGACTCCAAGTTTTTATTTAAATTTCTTGTAAGAATAGAGATAAATACACTTATAAAGGTGGCTTCGGTCCGATTTCCACGGTTAACTGTGAATTTTGGAAAATTGTAAAAGTTGGGATTTTTTCTGCGTCTTCGTACAACCATAAAATTGAAGACAGATTTTTCCTTCACATGAAATTTGTAGACCATAAATAGTTCTTTCATTACACCCATGTACATTTTTTTGATAATTTTAGTTTTTTCGTGCAATAGTGCGTGTAATATATGCAATTGCAGAAAATTACACATACAAGATTTTCTCAATAACGGCTCCCAATTGTTTCTTTAAATTTTTAGTAGGGATAGTGCTAAATGTGCCCTACGAGATGACATAAACGCAATATTGCTCTATCCTTTTGCTTTCTTAAGAATTACAAAAATATAATTATTTTGACTTGTCTCTCACGTCGGTAATATTTACATCGGCGACAATTTGGTCAGTAATTTGTATTTACGAGTACATGTGCTTTAAATAATGTCATATAAATTTTTTTTGGGAAACTTAACAGTTTTGTGAAAAAGAACCCAAATTTTTGCATTTTGAGAACCGCTCAGACGCCATTTTCTCAAAAATGACTCCAATTTTTTAAAATCTTCCAACGAATAATGCTAATTGCACTGTTCAATATGACGTGAAGTTCATTTTGATGTATTCTTTTCTTTTTTCAAAAAATACACAAATGTAATGTTAATAATTTTATTTTTTACTTTAAAATTATACAAATTTAATTATATCTCTCACGTTGTTAATATGGACATTTCCAGCAATTTGTATACATTATGGTATTTGTGAGTGAAAGTGATTCAAATGAAGTTTTACGAAAACTCAATAGATTCATGTGAGAAAGAGCTTCACATTTCGCATTTACAGTAATGCTTAAATGCCTTTGTCTTGCACCAAATTATTATGCCAAATTAATTTTACTTATTGCACCAAATTTATCAATGAAAATTACCATTTATGGTGAGGTATTACTCTTCTTTAATTTTCTTAAAATAATATTTTGGTTCAAGTATTAAGAAACCGAAAAATTGCGAAATTTTCTGTGTACTTTGGGCGGCAATAGATGGCAGCTGGCTAGAGGATGGGGAAGGCCGTGAAGCCAGTTCACGCCAAGGAAATTTGAAAATTTTACTATGAGAAAGTCTGTGCCATTCTGTAGCACCACTAGTTTAATATAATTCACTGCTTTATATACAATCGCACGTTTTTCATTAAAACGAATAATTAAATGTCGCAACCTCTCGCTTCCAAGTACACAAAAAACATTAAACTCTCTTAATAATCTCTGAAATGAAACGACTAGAACTTACTCCTGAGACAATCCAAGTTTCAGCTCAAAGTAGTCTAATCTGACGGCGTCAGACCTGTCACACACATCCATTCGTCCCCCTCGTCGGATCTCCGTCCGTCCGCCCCTCCCCCCGACTGGCCGTCCGTCCGCCTGCCCGCCTGCCCGCCCGCCCGCCCGCCCGCCCGCCCCTCCATCCATCCATCCATCCATCCATCCATCCATCCATCCATCCATCCATCCATCCATCCATCCGTCCGTCCGTCCGTCCGTTCATTCATTCATTCCTTCATTCATCCGTTCATTCCTTCATTCATCCGTTCATTCCTTCATTCATCCGTTCATTCCTTCATTCATCCGTTCATTCATTCATTCATTCATCCGTTCATTCATTCATTCATCCGTTCATTCATTCATTCATCCGTTCATTCATCCGTTCATTCATTCATTCATCCGTTCATTCATTCATTCATCCGTTCATTCATTCATTCATCCGTTCATTCATTCATCCGTTCATTCATTCATTCATCCGTTCATTCATTCACCCGTTCATTCATTCATCCGTTCATTCATTCATCCGTTCATTCATTCGTCCGTTCATTCATTCATCCGTTCATTCATTCATCCGTTCATTCATTCATCCGTCCATTCATTCATCCGTCCATTCATTCATCCGTCCATTCATTCATTCATCCGTTCATCCGTCCACTCATTCTCCGTTCATCCGACCATCCATCCATTCATCGATCTGTCCATCTATCCCACTATCCCAATTTTCGGGTACAAAATTGCATGTATCTCTTCTCCAGTTTCACGAATTTTAACCAATTTTGAAACAGCACTAAGAAACCTTTTCTTCATACGTGCTAAGTTACAGCTCCAAAGAACACCAAAGACTGATTTTAAGATAATAAAATCGAAATCATATAGGTTTGGTGATTCCAATATTTTTTTTCCCCAGACTATAGATAAGAATGAAAAGTAAAAATTGACACACGAAAATCAAGAGCTTGGTTGAATGTTTCTGCTGAAAAAGAGCCACAAAATCATTCTCTCGCATTAGTATAGACAACAAATAATCAATGAAAATTTTACTCTTAAAACTCCAAAACACGTTTAAGATTACTGTTCCACCATCATTGCGTTGATTACAGTGTGACTTCAGTGGGACGTTCATTAGATCTTGAAGGCCTCGTGACACAAGGCTAGGGCTTATGGGCCTGTGTAGGAATCAGTGTGCCAAGGAGCCTCTTCTGTCATAAAGACCTGGTTTCTTTCACTAACGTTGCAGAGAAGGTGAAGAATTTCGCTTCGTTATTTCATTAGATATAATGAAGTATTTGGAAAAATATTTTTAATGGGCTCATAGAAGTTATAAATTAAAATTCCTTATAAATTCTTTATTGTTTGTTAATTTATTTAGATGCTTATCTTACAATTACAATGAAACTTATCATTAATCTCTTTTAAACTAATGAATACCGCCAGATCATTGCATTTTAAAGAGAGATTTTCTAGGAAAGATAAAATTTGTACCTTGGGAGTAATTTGAACTTTTGTGTTTTATGCCCTCACATTTTTCTGACAATTTGCGAAAAGAGTTACTGTAGTTTTCATCGCAATATCCATTGAGAAAACAAGTATCTTTCCAGTAGTAATTTGAATTTACTGCATTTTACAATGTTTGGTGTAACAGATTTAAAACTTTTCGTAAACTTCAAGAATAGAGATTTCTTTCACACATTCATTTATATGTATGGATAATACCGGAATTGCCGTTGGTGAATAACTACCAATACGTAATACAAGGATGCAACAAATTGAGCCGTGTTTGGACGAGATTTGCACAAACAGGCGTATCAGTGTTATGCAAACAGGAGAAGCTCCACAAACTGCTGTTTGATCAATCACGGACGAAATTTACACAAACATAATATTGCGGAAACACGGGAATGTTTACGAGCTGTTTGGTCTTGAATGCACCTCAATAAGTCATGTAAATTCGTGTTCATAATAAGGAAATAATTTCATAATAAGTTCATGAAAGGCATATACCTCCCGAGCAAAAAGTATGAACTAATGACCTCAACAGTTGACGCGCCCGGAGTCACTAATCAATCAACTCAGTGACGTACTCTCAAATAGTTGGAATGATGAACATTATAATATAACCAGTGTGAAAAGACAGAACACTCAAATGTAAGTGCAAGAATTAACGGAGTAAATCGGTCAACGCCGTCGAGCACGGTGCAAAAAATCATTGTTAGTCGGTAACTTTGCGTTTATTAATAAAAAGATACTGTTGTCGGACTGCAATGAGTTGTGGCGATGAAACTTACATCCTAGTGCAACTTAGACATTCATTTATGCTCTTGATAATAATCGTAAATTATAGTTGTAAAAATGTTTTACTGCAATGTTGCGCATTATCTGCATTCCCATCAATATAAAGTTAATAATATGCGTCATTTATAAAACATCGGGAGAAGCACGGAGGATACTACAATAAGAGTTCTCTTCAATGATGGATCTGAAAAATTAATGAAAAAGATTCAACTTTACCTTAACATTCGTATACACACTGAAAATTATGAGAAATGAGTACATTTTGAAACACCGAAGCGTGGATCTTTTATAGGCTATGGTAATGCTATGCTTGAAGTTGGGAATGTGTTTGTGTTCTTGTAAATAAATATTATAATTAGTATCAAAGTAGCCGACCAACAAAACAACGAATGAAGACAGGGATCATAACAGCGAACATTAAAGGAGTTGGAGCGGTCCTTTGGGTTTAGATTTGAGCAGTTCTTAAATTGTTGAATTGATGGTTCATTGCCACAGATCTCGTAATAATCCAATGGAATTATTCGGAACAACCGTCTCCTATATTATTTCAGTAGTATAGGTACATTTCGCGGCTCATACGCAACCGGAATTTATTAATGAGGTCTCTAAAGTAAGATAATTTCACAGAGGCGTGACGAATTGCACGTTGACTGTAAAAATATGAAGGATTTGTTTAAAAAAACGCAGCTAAATATTCACATCGTATGCAAGCCGCAACACTAGGCTGCATTGTTAAAATCTGTGTAAGTAAACACATCCCAAACAAAGCGTTCTAGGGCCTTAAAACCTGGAATTTCAAGAAACGTTTCCCATGGTGTAATCTACAGAATGAGATATTTTTAGACATTCTATTATATTGTTGCTGGTCCAGCACTTATCGATACCACCTATATAAGGTATTGGCACTGGAGGCCATCTTTTTTTGTGACGTCACGATTAGAAGGTTTAGAATCCTCCATCTTATACTTTTGCTTTCTGTGTACACCGTGGTTAGCGCCGACTGACGAGGTTTATTTGCATAATCAATAATTCAAGAATGTGCTAATATACCTAAATACTCTCGCAGCAAAAACTAGAAGTATTAATATTTACAATACGGGCACTAACTCTGGACGGAAAACCTCGCTCAGAAATATTTTTTCATCGTGGCGTACGCGCAGGCAAAATCTCTCCTTCGACAGGGAAATATGACATTTCCTTGGGATGTTGCACCAATAGCAGACAACTGTGGTTCTACCTACTAGCGATTGGTCAACGCGTCTCTCCCTCTGGCCGCGGGGTGGCCAAGTTTGTCGGCGGATTGGGAAGAATTTATCCGGCCAATTTTTGTGAGAGAAAGGGTACATGCACAAACCTACAGCAAACGAGCAGAACACAAATAATGTTATGATGAAAATTATTTCAGAATACCATGCTAGTTCAGTATCTATTTAATTTATCATCAGTTTAAATCTGATAGTCACCATAGGGGGCTTCGGTTATCTAGTTTTCTTGTGATTTTTATTTTTTAGCACTTCGTAAGAATCGTGAGCCAGAAAACGTCGAACTTTCAAAAGAAAAACTCTTATTGTAGGGCTCTGGCAACAAAAAAGTGGATATATTTTGTTCCTATGTACAGAAAATTTCTTCCTCTGACCCGTTCTGTATCTCAGAATCCATTAGTCCTTGATAACGAAAAATCGATTGACAGCAAAACGTCTGTCCGTCTGTCTGTTCGTCCGTCCGTCCGTCCGTCCGTCCGTCCGTCCGTCCGTCCGTCCGTCCGTCCGTCCGTCCGTCCGTCCGTCTGTGGACAACGCTACCGGTTAAACCGTTCATCAGATATAATATAGCGCCAGAGTACAATAATATAATATCCGAACTATTTGCATTTGCTTTCCAGTGCTGTCAGGGGTACTGTGTTGTAAAATGTATATGCCAAACACACCATTCATTGTTGGTTTAAAGCAGCGTTGGCAACAACACGCTGTAGCAAAAGCTGCCGCCGTTGGTGGTCCGGTGGATCTTATTATTTATTAACTTTTAATTATTGTACTTTCTTACTGGTTACGGATAATATTTTAATTCTAAAATACGCTTATACCTTGAATTACACTGAATTCAATGCTAGAAATATATTTTCATTTAAACTTTTCAATGAAAAAAATACAGTTTGCGTGCTTCGTTTATTTACAAGATAAAGTGATATTTGAATGTATCAAACGCAGAAATTGCGACGTAATATTACGTAACGATAACCGTATAATATGGCGAGAAAGTATGTGTTGTAACGACTCTAGTTACTTCTAGTTCTCACATAGTTATGTAATGCTGCAGCAAGAAACGACGATTTTTCTGGAGAAAATTCACAGATCATAGATTTGTAGATCGCAGACACCGAAAAAGTGTGTAATTCTAGCTCTTATATATATATATATATATATATATATATATATATATATATATATATATATATATATAGTAAACTACTATCTTTTTTTACATTGTGTAGTCCGTCCGTCTGTCCGTGAATAGTCAACCCTAGCGCCAAAGCCGTTCAGCCAATTTTCTCCAAAATTGATATTCTGCGATCGATTTAAATGTACTCAAGGCCCTATGAATTTGCAACGGATCTTTCCCCAAAAATTTCGGAGAATACTTTATATGTAGTATCAACTTTTTCCAAATTTTCACAAAAATGGCTCAACTTTTATTACTGTCTTGGGATAGTGTAAAGGACTTACAAGAGAATGGTGCAGGTTTCATTTTCGTTGTCCTCTCTGAATTTTCGGAAATTGAAAATTTAGAAACAATGCAAAAAGTGTGTGGTGTTCTTGTAGCACATCGAGTTGTAAACAAGGGAGGGCATGTGCGATTTGCCGCCACTTTCCCCAAGAGTTGTCTCGGCATACATAATTCAACGAAACACTAAATAGAACGATGACCAATGATTGATTACGTCTCAAGGCTTGGTTTGTAAACTTCCCTGGGATTGCTTATTTTTATTTGTTTTTTATTTATTTTACGTCAAAAACAGTTAAAAACTGTGTGTGACATGCAATGGGGAGAAGTGAATTATGGGCACGTTTTCAACATTCTGTGAACCCTACCCTAATACTTCTTGAATTTTGAATACTGAGCGTTTAATATAAGAATAATGAATAAGAGCGTTTTTTGCAAGGATTGTTAACAAAAGTACTCGCTCCGATGTAATAAAATCTATTTTCAAGGGTAAATCAGCAATATATTTTGGCTGTTATCCCCCAATATGTCCTTCGTGAAGGAATAATACTTCCTGTTGCGACAACATGGAGAACAATAATTTGAATAACATTTCCCTCTGAATTCTAGGAAACGTACACAGATAATAAAGTGACATTTATGTCCAGAAGCAAAACGAGGGACACTGGACAAAAAACATGATCGAGATGGGAATCACTGACTCAGAGCCTGCAGTACAATACTTGTTACAGGTTGTTTAGAATTATACTGTCCAAATGGTAAATAATATATTAAATATCACAGTTAAAATTAATATTACTTTCCTTGTGATGCTCAGTACAGTCTCTAATTTTAGAGAAACAGTTATGTAATAGAATCGATTTTACTTGGGATTTAAACTTTCCTATCACATTTAATCGTTTAATGTCATTTGCCAAAGTGTTGTAAAATAATGTACATGTATTGTATGTAAATGTTTTGTAATGAGCTGTTGAGACAGTCACCTGGTGAATATGATTACTACGTCGAGTGTTGTAGACATCGGCGTTTTCTGAAAATATATTCCCATCCTGAAGCAAGTAATTTTTGACAAAAATCACTGATTCGTAAATCAACAGACAAGGTAATGGTAAGATTCGTAGATTAATAAAGAGAGGCTTACAATAATCACGTGAGTGGGATTTGGTTATTATTCGTACAATTAGTTTTTGTAATCTAAGACTGGGAGCTTTAAGATGTATTTCCCCAGAATATTATGCCATATCTCAGGCGGGAATGAACATTCGCAAAATATGCAAAACGAACAGTGTGAAGGCTGACTAAATTTGAAAGAATTCTAAACGCGTAGCATAATGAACTTAATTTTGTGTTCAATTCATTTAAATAGACGTTCCATATGAGGTTTGACTGAATTTAGAGACCTAAATATGTTGCTGCCTTAACATTAGTCAATGGTACACCATTCATTTTCAATGGAGAACAGAATTGTTTAATTGAAATGGAAACCTGCATTAAAACCATTTTCTTTTCATTTACTATTAATTTATTATTACGGAACCAATTTGGAAATCTGATATTGTACTATTTACGGTTTCTTTATTGCAAAGAATGTTCGTATTGTAACGGTACGTCCTCCGAAATAATAATATAATAAAATAAAATACTGGTCATAGTATGCCGACCGCCGCCCCACCCGCTTAGGTGCGTGGCCGCGCCGTTCAAAAGGTTTTATGACCGTCCCTGGGTGCCGCGGACTCAATAGCCTCTCCACACTAAACGACAATTATCGAGGCCAAGCCCTACCACCGGTCTCTGCCAACCCCTCGTCATCACCCCCTCAGCCGAACTCGGAGACATATTTATGACCGTCAAAAGCATTGTGCTACCGAGACGCACCGGCGCGTGCCGCGTCGAGTCCCGCGCTCGCTGGGTATGCCTTTTGAGTCCGATCCACAGACGTGCTGCTTAAAAGAGCATCAAAATTCGTTTTGCTCAAGTGTTCACCCGGGAGAGAGGCACCAGGCAGGGCAATAAAGCAATAACGTCAATCAAAGAACGGCCTGGGCTAACCGTCGCCGGCACCCGAAAAGAAAGGAGTAAAACGCCGTGACCGAGGCGCGAAGGCGGGGAAACATGTGTCACCGTCTTCGGACGTGCCGCGCCAATATACCACCCTTTCGTTATGCGCACGTGGTCACCTGTGGACTCGCGAGACCTACTTTCGAGCATACAATGCCGCACATTGTCGATGCGAGCTCGCGAGCCATTGGCTCAAGTGCCGCCTCTTTAGCGAAGGGCGAGCGAATCGAAGACAGGCCCCCGGTCCGTGGAGAGGGAAGAGGTGCCTTCGTTCGTGGTAGCGCGCCGCCCAAAACGGACTTGTATCGAGAGATCGGTAAGAGACACTTGTATCTAGAAATCGGTGAGAGAGATTCGTATCTAGAGATCGGCAAGAGACACTTGTGTCTAGAGATCGGTGGGAGATACTTGCTCTACCGCGCGCCGCATAAACTTAATTAGTCACGTGAGCTGAAGTGATTACTCTCAAAACGTGCGCTATTTGACTTGGCGCTTCATACGAGATTTTTGCTCTGCGCAATGTCACATCATCGGTGAAATTCATTAGACTCGCTACCGGAAGGAACTTCCTCTCCGGAGACCGCAAGCCGAGCGCGGAATCACCATTGTTTACGATCGGCAACGAGACGTTGTGACCTGGGTAGCGTGTCATGAAATGTGGACGACGCCAGCGCAGCATTGGGTCCAGAGGGAGCGTGTTGCTGGTGGCTTCCGCCTGAGTACGCGCCACAGCCGCCCGACTCCAGCCCGGGAATGCATCACTCACCACTGCTGACATCACGCCTCAGAAGAGCACCAGATAAGTAGTTTTGTGCAGCCAGGTGACGCTCAGCCCTTGTTTCCCGCGTAAGTGCGGACGAACTTTAGATATTCGGAGCTGTAGCGGATGTGCCGGAAATCAGGCACGAGGGTAGCGGCCAAGTACTTGTGTTCAATTTTTGTATCAAATTTCATTTTAAAGTAAATAAGAGGCCGCCGATGTACAAAAAAAAACATGTAAATTCATTTGTAAAAATCATTGTTATGCCAATCATCATCATCATAATCATATTTTAGAATAAGTAAATATTATCTTGAAATGCCCATCTGTGTATTATTGAGCATGCAAACCCCCGACCCACCGCCGACGGGTTACAGTATCATTCGCAAAGAGAACTGTTGTTCCGCTTCGAATCGTCGAGGGCATATCGTTTACGTATAGTAGGAAGATAATACGGCCTAAAATCGATCCCTGAGGGATTCCACTTGCAATTGGCAGAGTCGGAAAAGTGTGTACATAATGCTGCATCATTCCAGTAAGGTATTTCCACTCTCTGAGATCGTTGTTTAAGGTACGAACATAACCAATCTAGGACAATAACACGGATTCCATATGAAGATAAATTTCAATTTTGGTGAAACATCTTTACTGTTATGAAGCTGTGCCATGAGCTATCATCGTCCTAAGAGTAGCTAATGAATCATTTAACAGATTTTATCGAAATATGATTGATCTGAATATTTCTACATCGCTTTAGGCACTGTATCGCTAAGTAATTTTATCTTAAGATGTTTATTATCTGGAAGTTCGTTGCATTATATACTCATTAAAATCTTAACATATTAATTTTGTAAAAGTTACAATGCTGGAACGTCTTTAGATGCATATACTATTTCAAAACTGTTGTATCTTTGAGAATTGATTTAAAATTATAATCATACTTTTAAAAATGTATCAAGTAAGTTATGATAAAATACAATATTTCACCATTTTTAGAAGAAATATAAGAGCCTTATTTTCACAAGATTTAATGGTTTTTTTATGATGCTTAATATAGTGTTTCACCTACCATAAGCACTATAGTCTTACAATTACAATTTATACGTGACCGTTCGAGTGAGAGTTACACATGTTTTGAGCCGAGCAACATCATTTATTTCTCGGTCCGTTTCTGAGGAATCGATTTTTATGGCAGGCTGCGGCTGCATCGATGTGGTGAGGGCAGACCTCCTGTGTGAGGTCGAAGGCCACCGACCATCCGCCACCGCGTCTCGTCTGCCTTCGTTGCTCAGCGACGCGAGTACGCCGCATATCGATTGAGCCCATGAAACCGGCGTACGTCAGAGAAAGATGGTTCGACGGAGAAATAGTGAAATGAACGACGCTGCCGAGGGCTGCAGAGCTTTTCGTCGCAGTGAGGAAGGGGAGTAAAGAAGAGAACCACGAGGGAGCCAAGGGAGTGGGTGGCCAACAAGGGACAGAATTGACAGGAGGTGGAGATAAGTCGTCTGTTGCCATGGCAACGGACCCTGAAAGCGCGACATCCTTGCCTGAAACTAATCGTGAGATTATGGAACGATAGAGATAAAATTCCTTTATGCTCGGCAATTGAATGAGATTTCGAATTGAGATGAAGACTTGCGCAGTGAGAAGACGTACGTGGTAAATTTTTGGGACGTACTGGAGGGAATGGAATCAATGATTTAAAGCTCGTGCAATGAACGCTAGAAGCTTCAACAGTACTTGGAGGAAATTTATGTTTAAGGTTGCAATATATACTTTGTAATACGTCACGGTTTATGTTTGAAACAATTTTTGAATTACGGAATGTATTTGTTTCTAGCAAAAAGTAAAGCGAATAACGATTTTATGTAGTCAGTATCGTTTAAATTATTTTCTTTTTCCATTTAGAATAAAGAAATTAAAAGGATATGAACCAATAACTATTTTGTTGCATTACTTGTAGAATTTATTCTATATGGTACACGACATCATATTATTGATTTTTGTTAATTCCTGTATTGGACTCATTTTGTGCTCTAGAATCTAAATATATTAAAATGTCTGCGCCATCTTCACTTTATTACCAACCAATTATTATTTTGCAAATATTTATATTAATCCATTAATTAGATTTTTGCAATATTAAAATGTTATCGTTAGGTAATGTCATCATTTCTGCCTTTCTTATACTTCAAAAATCAATTTATCTCGTAAATAAGAGAAGTGTGAAATTTAAGTGATCTATTTTAAAAATATTTCTGGCATTCTGGTGTACAGAGTGTTCAGTCATGTGACCGGTTTTTTGACAGCTACTGTTGCCACACCACAGGAATCATGCCAGGCGGCGTAGTCGGTGATTAATATACATAAATTACACTGTGTTACAATTGTTTTTTTCTGAAGTGAAAACGCGTGTACTTTAATGATTTTTGCATCCTAAATTCAAATTTGAGGTTGAAAATTGCGTATCAGGGATAGTTTTACAGATTCAGAAACATTCCGTCTTAGTTTCGTATTAGGTATCTAGTAAAGGGGTAATGTATTTATACTAAAGTTGGTTACACTGATTTTGTGCTAAATATTCTGCTACTAGCTACATTGTTTCTTGCAACAGCAACAATCGTATGAATGTGTAAACTGTATGTTATATTCCATTTAAATGTTATCTTGTCTGTGTAAGAATTTTGACTCACTGTACGCTCATTTGTAAGTTCCGGATTAATTGGTATGTAAGCTCATATATTGTAATATTGTTTACTGCTATTGAAGTTGTAGATCCACTGTCCAACTAAAATAGTCTAACCATAACCACAATTTAAAACAGCTTAGTACAAAAATCAGAGTTAAAATTACACTGTTTCCAATTTTCTTCATTTTTACATTAACTTGTTTTGTTTCCCAGAAAATGTTCCACCTCATCACAATGAAGAGAATGTCCCAACCACACCAAGCAGACAATTTCTGCTATATTTGAGGAGAATTTACTTTCACAAGGAATAGGAAGATAACTCATATAGAGCGCCTGTAAACACTACTTTGGTTGAGAACTAGGAAATCACGAGAAGATATGGGCTCTTCATTTGTGTTGTTTCACTTGTTGTGTGAAATTAATTAACTGGAGGAGAGAGAAAGAGTTCTATGTCGTTTGTTGTGCCTATGATATGGAGAGAGTCCAAGGAA
Organism: Teleogryllus occipitalis; assembly: GCA_011170035.1. Taxonomy (NCBI): domain Eukaryota; kingdom Metazoa; phylum Arthropoda; class Insecta; order Orthoptera; family Gryllidae; genus Teleogryllus; species Teleogryllus occipitalis. The sequence continues at coordinate 1,364 of BLKR01007281.1, read as the reverse complement.
CACCTTCATCCCCAGAAAGAAAATATCCTTCCAATCAGATAGCAGATTAAACCCCTCAGCTTGTAACACAATCAAAACTAAATGACGTAGTTCGGGATGTGGGCTTAAGCAAGAGAACATCTTTCTGCATTGATGTGTGCGGTTTGATGGGGGCATTGAGATTCAGGTATGATCCAAACCAGTCGAGGTTATTGATAGATGCTTCGAAAACTAGTCTCGAAGGTGTTTTAATGCACAATAGCAATTCATTGCCTTCTGTTCCAATAGCCTAGACCACTATGGCAAAGGAGACATGATGTATTGGAGTACATGCTTACAGAAACTCTGTATGGTTAACTCACGTGGCATATATGTGGGAATTTAAAGATCGCTTGCTCTAACCTTGACAATGCAGCTAGGTTATACCAAATATCATTGTTTCCATTGTGAATGGGATAGTCGGGAAAGACAGTCTCGTTATGTATAATGATCTTAACATGAACAGAACTGGAATATTGAAGAAAGAAATGGAACAAAAAACGGACTATAAAACTACAGTAAAAGAACTGTTGAGTGCTTATCAAGATTTAGGATGCAATATGTCCTATACGGTTGATTTCTTATATTTGCATGACTTCTTCACAGATAACTGAGGGGCTGTGGACGACAATGGTGAAAGATTTCATAAATATATAGAGACCATGGAGAGACGATATCAGGGGAAGTGGATGCCAAAAATACTGGCTGATTTTTGTTTTAAAATAAGAAGGGACAGTTCTGATATTTATAAAAAGTGTCGTGTGTTTGTATTATTTCCTCATTGTCACTGTATTTTGGAATTGATTACAAAATTGCTGTAAATTGCTTTCTTCTATCTCTACATTTGTTTATTATATTGGTAAAAGATTAAAGTTATTATGGCAATTGTCTTGATACTATTTCACGAACGTTGGCTAACTTGTCTTAGAGCTGTGGAATCACCTATTGTATTGTCCTTCCGCCAAAGAACCATGTTCACGGAAAAATATTTTTTTATAGAGATAGAATAATGTGAAAATATTTTGAAACTTATGTTCAAGATAAAAGTTAATCTTCTATGTATGTTGTATTCAGAGACTTCACTACAGAAATGAGCAGTTCAAATAAAAGGAATTGTGTTTATTTGACGGGTCTTTTGTCTGCTTCGTGACATGGTTATATTCGAAAAGCAGTCAAAACATCTACATTTTTTCGATTGAATGATATGCAGTGGCGGCTCGTGAGTATTCGCACGTTCGCATGTGCACACCCAAATAATTGCGCTGCAATGTTTCTTTACCATTTATTAACATGAGGGAATACAAGTCCTCTCAGAGCGTTTGCGAAACATAGTATTTCAAAACACG
>BLKR01007280.1:0-40457 GCA_011170035.1 Teleogryllus occipitalis | reverse complement strand
GGGTTCGAGTCCCGCCTCGGGCATGGTTGTATTTGTGTTCGTCCTTTCACCCTTTATCATCAATCACCATATCGTTTCATCCACATAGTTACCATACCGTTAACAGCAATAGTGGTCGCTAATGACCTTAGATGTTGATGCGACCTTAAATGAACCAATAAAAAAAAGAGACATTGCTATTTCTAAAATAAATAATATTGTTGACAATGACAACGCCTTCAATCATTTCAATGAGACATTGACCTGAAAACACAATACTTCCTGAAGGATGTGGAATGCTTCGTACTCAAGGAAAATATGACAATCGCAAAAGGATTTCTCTAGACTCATATTAAACATGTGCATGAAGGGCTCCTTCGGAATTTCCCTGCAATTGCTGTAATTTATTCCTGAATCGAAGCCTTACTTTCCGCTTCCTTTGCTTCCACGCTTGTTCTTTGTTCTTGAAGGTTACTGCTCACCGTGGACCATGGATACACGCTCTAGCTCTTATCACTTAAAATGAATGCTCTTATTACTTAAAGTTATGTACTTCGTGATGACTAAGGCCCGGATTTTAATGACCTAAAAATCAGCGAAATATGCAAGCATTTATGACCTAAAACCTATGTAAATATGACCTTAAAAAATAAAATACATTGTACAAGTTTATTTTTTAAAAATTCCTGTTGATTTTTTAGATATAGCAAATACAAAATTCACTCAACAGATTGTGAGTACGGTACATACGGTTTACAGTCTTTGGAACTAATTAGCATTTTAAAAAAATTGCTTGTGTCTGTAAAATAAATCAAGTACAGTACAATAAAACCCATCGATCCAAATGTCTTGCTGTACTACTGCATACGTCTTGTTTAATGTTTTCTCATTTCCTCTCAGTCTTCAGTTTCTAGAGTTGCATTGGATAACAAGGTGTATTTTGAGGTTTTCCATATTAAAAGCCTGATAGGATAGTTTTGTATCTGCAAAAGCTCCTCTCCACATCACATGACGTCACGGAAACGTATTTGAAGGCGGGATGTCATTGCAGGGCAGCTTTGGATCTTTATCTTCAACTGCTGCCGCATTTCCAGAAATTATATCGCTTATTTTACACATTGTAGAATATACAGGATTTCGCTGAAGAACACTAAGCAATTTATTGTACACTTTTTCAGCCACGCGACCAAAAGCTCGACCCAGCTCACTTCGTTCAAATAATCTTTGTGGGAGACACATTTTCAAGCCTTTTATTCTTGTGTCCTTAAAAATATGACATATGTATGCATTTTGGGCAAAAATTGGCCAAAATATGACATTTTACTAAAAACTGTCCTTAAAAATATGACAAATATATGCTTTTATGGCAGAATTTGGCCAAAATATGACCTTTTACTAAGAACGATGTAAATATGACTTTATATGCACAATAAAAATATGTTTTTCTGATTGACAATACCTGGATTCGTGCATAAATTGTTTTAAAATTCACCTGAAGGTTCAGAAAAAATATATGACTCGTCATTCAAATCCGGACCCTAGTGATGACTGATGAACTTCGTGACACTAAAACCAAAATTTAATACATTTGAAGGATGTAATAAAATGTTTGTAAATAAATGCACAGCTTTTTAATAAACGGCGTAAATATTTTTGGACCATGTTATCTTCAATAAGGGTTGATGGATGATAAAAACAAATTTTCTATGTATCTACTCGTAAGTGTGATGTCAAGATATATTGACCTTGTGATATTTTGTAACGCTACGTCAATAATAACAGTATTCGTACGTTTTACGAGAAAGTTACTTTTTAAAAAACAAGGAAATTTCGAACGTATTATCCAAAAACACGAAATATTTCCTACGATCTTCACAAAGATGTTTTGCTCAAAATGGGAAAATAATATCTCGAAATTGGGAATGTACTGTAAATGAAAGCATCAAACCTATGCTCGCATTGACTGCGCAGGAACAGATTCTAATGACTGCTCCAGGTCACGTGCTTCTCAGAATATAGACTACCCTGTTCCCACAACAAAATAAGTAAACTAACGCGTTAGGTTCCCAACATTAGTTGAAATACGTAAACAAATTGAATTTCAAGAAAGAATTCAGCCGATGTCATCAGAATATGCGATGCGGATTGAATACGTGAGAACGATGAAGACATCGTGAGTAACGAAGGTTGTATTTTAGTGCCGTTGACTTAAATATTTACCGGATAGAACTGTTAACGTCTTGCGCAATTTTCGCGTGGCCACTAGAATGCGCTAGAAGCTGCCGGGGGAAAAGTGCGAAACGCACAGGGCCGTGACTAGTTTCCTAAAATGGCCGCGGCTGTACACTAATGATGGCCGTGGCTGGGCAGTCCAAGGCCTCACAATCCTCTGGTAATGGCCGTCCTTCTCCGTTGCAAATTGAAGAAAACTATTCAATTTGCAACGCTGTACTAGCGCTATGCGTGAGTCTAGTGTACTATTTCAATGTCTTTGGGGCAGTCTGTCAAGTATAACTTTACCATTATAGAATTCACATCCATGGTGTAGAATTAAGAAATGTCGTTCACAGGATTTGGTCGGAGTGAATAGAAAATTTAAACCATTAGTGTGCCGACGTTTCGAAATATTTTAATACCATCCTCAGGGCTGGTAAGAAGCATGTATATTCATAATGTAAAAATATGCCCTCCTTTTTTGCAATTAGTTCGCAATTGAGGCATTCGGCTGAAGGAGATGACTTCTGACATTTTGCGAAAGTAAAATTATTGATTTACCTCGCCCTTCTCGTGAATGAGATACATGGGCTCTCTTTCACCATTTCCTACCAGCTGTAGAGTCCAGAAAATTGGCAATGAAAATACATTCGTACTTCACGTTTCATTACTTATGTGCACCACATTTCCGGCAGTTAATATGATCATTGCACTTTCGTAAGTAACGTGAAATGTCAGTTACCGTGATTTGTATTGCCGGAACGCCTCAACTGTAATTATATAAATGTAAATATTTGAGTAGTTAGGCTGAAGAGCATGCCTTACGGCCTCAGCCTCGTCAAAAATAAAGAAATAATAATTGTATTGATATTTATATTATTATATTGACGTCTTCATTCTTTTTACTCCAGCTCTCAGGATGAAACAAAAATATTCCGAAACGTCCGCAAACTTATGGTTTAAGTTTTTCGCTTTACTTTTTTTCTAAAAAACGTTCGAAAATCAATGCATTAAATATAAATGGTCTAAAAATCCATACATTACTTAATAAAACCAAAATACATAGAATGCTATTTCTCAAACTAGTCATGTGACGGTTTTCTCTTTTATTTTATTTCTCTTTTGTTTTTATAGTTTATTATTTTATTTCAAGAAAAAATATACAAAATGTTTTTTGTACAATCTTGCATTTTTATAATTTGGTAACCAATAGTTGTTTAAAAATATTACTTTTTCAAGACTCTTCAAGACTTGAATAGAATATTGAAGTTCCCTTCATGCCGGGCAGATGTTTCCTGATTACTCCCAGAACAGCCTCAAAAGAGAAATTTAAAATCTACAGAAGGGAAAAATAGAAATAGGAAAATTATACCTAGAAAAGAAATAAAGAAGAATTACGTTGTTGCGAAAAGAGTTAATTAAATTCAATATGTAAGTTTCCAAAATATTTTGAAAACCTGGGAAAGTAAAACGTCGAATATCGCATTGCTTATTTACTCGTCATCACTGAAGCGCGTTAGTTAAATATTATCTTTATGTGAAAGAAAAATGAAGTATTGCATTTGGATGAAAAACATAAACGGATGTTTCCGGGGAAGCGACTAGAGGGTGAAATGACCTTACACATCACTACTACAGACACAAAAATGTAAATTCTTCCACGGCTCGTGTTGAATATAAGAATAAAGAATTCCCATTAAAATTCGACTTCTATATAGTTTTTTTTACCTGAAGCGAATTTTTCTTATCAATTTTTGCGAACAAAGCTCTTTTTCCATCTGTATTCAGAATTCGTTTATTTGGGTTAGGATAGGGATCCCAAAATTTAAGAAAATCAGCCCAGAATACAGTAATCCCTATTGTACGTCAGGAACATATTTTATCTGTTTTGACTTAATATATAAATAAATTAAAAAAATAAATGTCTTACAGTGTAAGAAATTACATTAAATTTAATTTAAGTTTAATGTACGACTGCACATCGATTCTAATGTACCTTGTACATTAAATGGAGATTAATGTACCTGTACATTAAATTTAATGCTTAAATTAAATGTAGATTTAATGTACGACTGTTTACTTACTTGTCTACATTAAATTTAATTGTACACATACATTAAATTTAATGTACACGTACAGTAACTTTAATCTATGTACATGAAAATTACGTTCATGTACTTTACATTAAAAGTAATGCAGAAATTTCGGAGAGTGCAGCATAGCAGTTTCGGCCATTGTTTGGCCATTTCGCCCCTCGCTGTCGCGTCCGTCGTGAGCCTGTGTCCCGGCGGTTTTGTCACTGCTCCCGCCTTCAAAAGGATGAGCGCGGGATTAACCCTGCCAGAGCCGCCGTGTTCCCGCGAGCGATGTGACAAGGGACAGACGAATCTGCTTGGGACCACAGCACCGCGCGGGTCGCCAGCGGTGGGGGCGGGGAGGGGCGAAGCTGCTTCGTGTTTGGGGAGGCTGGAGGATCGACCTGCCCGCTTTGCGTATTTGACAGATGTGCGGCGGTGGGGTACATTTTATGAACGTTGTCAAATTTGCATTCTCACTCTTCTTCTACTCCTTCTTCTACTCCTCCTCCTCCTCCTCCTCCTTCTTCTTCTTCTGCTTCATGGTAAGCCACGGAAGGCTTGTTCCAACTCAGAGGTCATCCTACGATCTTCTTGGGCGTCCTACATCCCGATATCCAAACGTTTGTAGTTGTATACTATTTTTGTTAATCTTGAGTTTTCCATTCCATTGATCTGATTCGCCCATTGGCATATGTAGTCTTTGATTTTGTCATTTTGCTTGAACATTTTTAGGGTGGATCTTATCTCCACACTTGGAACATGGTCTGTCAGAGAATATTCTGCTACACTTCTCAGGAAGCGCATTTCGAAGATTAATTCTTCGTTTTGTGCCCAGTTCTCACTACCTACCATACATAAAGACTGTAACTGCCATGAATTTAGCTCCTATGGGAAGTAAACTCTGAATAAATAATACCTGCAAGCCTAGGTCAGGGAGATGGCAACCCACCACTAGGCGTTCTCTGCTTAGGGTTGATAGCCCCACTAAATGATAAATTTTCAATTACTCATAATGCTCAGAGGATTAAGCACGGTTCGAATGCGATGATAACTATGGAAAGGAATATAGGCAAACTCAAATGGAGAGCGGAAGCTCGTACTTCTTTCAATGTATTTTATTTCTTCTGGAGCATTTTCTAAAGAGCTTTCCCTCTAGTATCGTACTTTTGCTCACTGATAGTGAATTCCTTTCATCATTGCTTTTCGTTTTTCCATTGACTCATCCTAACGCCTTTTTAGTTTTTATTGACCTTTTTTAATATGTATTTTCGTTTGAAGAAATAATAAATGCTATAATAATTTTGATTATGAGGAAGAATTTATACCTCATGGTCTGTGCTATCAATTACAATACTTGAGTTTAATTACAATTCATATTTCACAATTACGATAGTTCGAATCGCATATCAAATATTACACGTAAAAAATCACTAATCAAAAGCTTATGAACAAATAAATCTTCAGGTCACGATAGAGTGAACTTATTTATTCTTACAGATAACCATTTCGCAGCAATGGACTTTCTTGCCTTTGTACAGAATTTTTCATTCATGAAAAATTATAATTTTAATTTTATTTGTTGATTTGTAGATGGTTGTATGGTATACTATTCAGATACTGAATGACTTTCGTTACTATTGAAAATTAGCAAAAAAATATCTGAGATAGTGTTTTCTCCCTTGGGCGCGCTACTAGGCATGTGTACGTTGTTTCGTGAGATACATTTTGTCCATTAGCAAAAAAAAAAAATCTTGTTTCTTCCCGCGCCGAAGATAGCGTATCAGCTCGTCGCACTCTGGTCGCCACACCTATTACGGGAGGCTCAGCCCTTAGGCACACCAATAAAGGGCCCAATCATTTCCGCGCAGAAAAAATATTGTTCCCGCGCAAACCGCGATAGTCCATCTTAGCGAGGGGGCCATAACGGGAACGAAAAGGGAAGAGATACGAGACTTAGAACGAGAAAACACTTATCAGTAAGCTGTGTTATTTTGGGATAATTTCCAATAACCGGTGAGAACGGTCCCTCCGTCTGGTTCCCCACGCTATTGCCGGCCCCGTGATAGATTCATTTTCTTCGTCGGAGGGTGCGAGATAATTCCCGAGGATGTTCTCTACTAGTGAGGGTCAGCAGTGCTTAAGAGCGTTCTTCGGCCCGAACGTTTGTACTGCTGTTGAGGAAGTGCCACTCGTTCCCTTGATAAAATCAAGTTGGCTGGTTGGTTGGTTGGTTTGTGATGCCGGGCGCGTCAACAGCTTCGGTCATTAGTCCCGTAAGTGTAGTGTATGTTTTTTCCTCGGGAGATGGCGGTGATCTTTCCCCGCTGGATGGCGAGATCCGGCGCCGACCTACCGTCGGCTAGTGGGGTTTCCCCCTAACCAGGACTCTCTCACCAGCGGGGCACCGCCCCAGCCGGGACAAGCTCTAAGCTCCCGACCGGTCTCCCGGAAATGTGGTAGTGTAGTGCATGTTGTGTGTGTGTGTGTGTAGAGAGAGGAGAGGATAGGACAGGACAAGGAAGAGGAAGGAAAAAGCTCAGTCCGTGGCCCGTTTGTTAGGGTACTGCTCCGGCATTCGCCTGGTGTTGATCGGAGAAACCACGGAAAACTACCGATCAGAGCAGCCGGCCGCTAGAATTCTCCTCGAGACAGCGAATGAATTCGATCTAGCTGAAAAGCTAGTGTCGAAAATCCTGCTGCGGTCAGGACTCGTACCTAGGACCTCCCGGTCAGAGGCGCTGCAGTGACATCAGTTTATGCACAACCGCTCCCGGTGGTAAAATCAAGTACTGTCCGGTTTTACTCAAATGGAACCAGCACTCCCAGATGTGGAATAAGTTCCATAAAAGCTCTGTTTCCTAGAGAGGGCTGACGGTCGTACACCATCGCAGTTTCCCTGCTTCGGCGGTGCCCCGTCATTTTTTCAGATTTTTTCTTAGTCATGGTCCGTGAAATTTCGTCAAAACAACGAAGAACTGTGGACTTCTGTTACGAACCGTGGACTTCCTCCTCGTTAGTTGAAAACGAGGAGGAAGTTCTATATTACATTTTGTGTATCAACAATTTAATGAGGATGCAACGGTAATGGTATCTTCAGTGGAATGCGAAGGATGCGAACAAAGTCACGTACAAGCATAATCTTTGTCTGATTTAATAAGAATGAATCTTTGCAATGTACTAGGTTGGAGAATGGAATGACTGAAACAGTGAAGAATTTGAAACTTAAATAAGTTCGTTTAGTCTTGTTAGGATGTTTCTAATATTTTTTCAGCAAATAGTTTCATTATATAATTATTACATATTTTTTTAGAAGAAGAATTACTTCAAATTAAGTGTTCCGGAGAATGCGTACTTTCGGAAAGATTTAAATGGGGTTATTGAGACAACATATTATTAAGATTAGCAAATTGCCTGGAGTTATGTGGTACATTCATTTATATTTTGTGTAATAGGGCTGCAAATATTTAAGTAAACAAATTTAGTGTTCTTGAAATGTGGTAGAGGGAGAAATAGAATAGTACTGATTTTTTAAAAAAATCAATTATTTGTACGTAATTTGTGTTGTGGCTTTGATCGTGCAGTTTTTCCGCTAAGGCTAGCGCCACACGACCGTCAAATGACGGACGTTAAAGTGCGTCTGTTATAGCGTGAAAGGGATACAAGCGCTACATGGCACTTGAGCGCGCTGCACGACGTGCGTTAAAATCTGTTATCTAGCGGGAAACGGAAGTCAAAATTAGCCAACGTCCGTTACTTCCAACTCTTTGATGCACGTTGTAACTTCATTTACACATGGAATCGAAGAAGTGCAGAAGTGACTGTGTCTATGGAACTCGCCAATTTATAAAAATAAATTTCAAAGGCATGTGGGAAAATAGTACTACAAAAAGTAAAATTACAATGCAAAAAAGTAAAATTACAATGCAAAAAAGTAAAATTACTATGCAAAAAAGTAAAATTACTATGCAAAAAAGTAAAATTACTATGCAAAAAAGTAAAATTAAAACTCACTCGCAACAATTAGAATTTCCATGTCATCCAGATTTTTTTGCAATTTACTAGAAATCACCTTCATTTCTATGCGACAGCGTCTGACGTATCGGTTGCCCGATTAAACAACGCACGCTGACGTCCGTTGCGCGACGCTCGTGAGCCGCTAGCCCTAGACAGGAATAATGTTTTACTTTTTCTTTCCCATTTTTGGGAGTCTCATTTACTTCTTTAGCTTTTAACAATTGTTAATCATATATTACGTACTTGGGCGAGAAATACGTATTTCAATAAACATAAGGGAGACCTCAACATCAATTATATGTTTGTGAGGTTTCACGATTTGTGGAATGGAGAAATAGTAGGATGTACATATTTTTTTCCTTCTGCTAAAACTTCTCCTGAAGATGTGAAGGCAACGCCTATGCATTTGGGAAGGAAACTTTCAAATGTCTGTTTTTGTCATTGCAACAATACACCATCTCATGAAAGAAAACTGAAATTTTGAATTCACCGCGCAGCCTACCTCGACCAGATTTTCCCACCTCAGCGTCGCCAGATTTTAGATTAGCGGTGTTTATTGTTTGGAGGAAAGTTAAACACAAACAGAACTTTCCAAACAAATTTCCCAAGACGGTCATATTGAGCTTCTTTTCACTTTCTCTTTGAAGTTTTGTGTTCTTCAAATTTTTTCTTCTCTCTCTTTTTTCATATTATTCTTTTTTGTTTTGCAGTTATGTAGAGTTTCAGAACCTTATAAACACTTCTCTCTATTTTCTTCTGAAGTTACGTTTCAGTGAGTGAAACGGGAGGCATATGAAGGTCGTTCCTTATTGTACAGTAGTAAAAGCAGACACCCTAGTACATGCCTGGAACGATAATATTTGTCCGTGCTTTGTGGTGAATTATAATTTTTGTGGATCAAGAGTGGAATGAACTTCGTTTAATAACAATAGATTTGAATTTAAAATGTCTCACAAATTAACTGTTATATACATGATTTCCAGAGTACCAATGATTTTTCCAACAGTTCCAAATTTAGTGAGTTACACCCCAAAATTTACTCTTCTCTGTTATTTTACAATTAAAATTAGAATGAAACTTGAAGCAATATATTATTTGTAATAAAATTACGTATTTATCATTTATTTTTATTACGGAAATTGAAGCAGAGCTTAAAGTTTTAACCATTCTCTTTATTATTTTAGTTTCAAACGCATTCATGCAAATGTCAAATTAGCTATGTCTATCGATAGTTGCAGAGAAAATGTAATATTAGACATTAAATACTGCATTCAGAAGTTCGGACTTCAGCGATAGTACTAGTGCAAGAATGTTGGCACATTAAAATACGGTAAATACATTACGTTAGACTCGGATACCGAAGAAATAGCGGCTAATCGATTTAGATGGAAGTCTCTCATCTAGGTCCTATGCTTCCCGGAGGAGCGGCAGCGGAGAATGACATTCGGATACATAGGAGAATGACATACGGATATGTGTTAGTGATAGTTTCTTAATAATAAAATTTGCAAAATTAAAATTGTCTAAGGAATTTGAATGCTATTAATTTTAAAAAATCCGGTTGCTTCAGGCACATGTATTCTGTGCTTTGTTAATTTGTAAATAAATAAACATCTAAACCAGCTTACGAGAAATAATTTCTGAAAAGGGAAAAATAAGGGAGGTATTTCGAAGGAATTTAAGTGACACTTCGATACTACAGTATTTAAAAACCAACTTTACCCAGTCCACAATAAAGACAGGAAAATGTGAAATGAAAATCTCTCTTTAATTACGTTTAATCTCAAATTATGTTTACTTCATTTACCCATTAACATTCTATATTAATTTATCTATCTGTGCGTTGTTTACATGTGTTATGTCTATTTTCAATCAATTTTACAAATTTGTATGTTCGTAGAAGACAATTGAAACAATTACCCACCATCTCTCTTATAAGAAAATAATATAGAGGAAATGGCTGAAATGATGATTAGGTCTTTCATTACGGTTATAAACAAGCTTTTTAGTATTTAATTTCTCTCTGTTCAAATGAAACTCAAATATTTCCTTTATGTGAGTATACTAGGGAGTCCTCCGTCTCGTAGAACGAACCCAGTAGGAAAGTTAGTGGCTACGAGCGCTCCTCGCGGCGAACTGGGAAGAATGATGTGTTGTGATTCATACGTTCGTCACTAGAGTGCGGTACTTATTCGAGGTTGTCCACACTCAGCAACTGCGCGCACTGGATAAATCTTTCAAAGGTGGTTAATCGGAAACTTTGCGTCCGACACAACATGCTCAATCATGTGTTTCTACTTGATATATGGAATCCGCTGTAAAAATACATTTGCTATTCAGAGAATTAAAGACACAACTCAAATTCGGTGTAAAGATTCCTGTGTGAAACAAGAAAATCACGTTTGAGATGAGGATTCTGCAGAGGAGAATATTCAACTTTAAAGGTTATTATAAGAGTAGAAATAAATCAACAAATATTAGTGGTCAAAAAGTAGCTGTAAAATTAATTCAAACAAAACAATTAAAATAAACGAAAATAATGGAATATAAAATTGTATATATATTTTTCAGAACGAAAAAAACGAAGGAAAGGAATAATGAACACATCGACTCATAGAGTATTTTTTTGTTTATAGAAGTTTGGTTATGTGGAAATACATTTTAGTGCCTATATTTGAAACCGACACACAGGTGTGAATTGATGTGATGTATGAATGTTCTATGAAATGAATTAATATTTTCTTTTATTTTTTACTTTCACAGATATGGAGCATTATTTGTATGATCACATTATCTTTGAACATTTTATTTGACTGCTTTGGATTCACTATTGTTAATGATACTCGTGATGAAAAGGTTAATTGAAAGAAAAAATACTCTATCAGAGAAAATATTTGATTGCGATTTATGAAATATTGCAAAGTGTACAAAGTGTATATTACACATTACAAATATAACTGATAATTCTTACTGATTTCTGCGTACCTAATACAATTATATTGAGAACGTGATTTTTTTCTTTTCATTCAAATTGCTCTTTTTCTGTTCCGCTTTTTAAAATACCATGTGCTTGGAACGTCAAAATTCGATCAAATACGCATCAAGGGGTAGCCTCATTACTCCATTTGCACGGGAAAATTAAATCAGAAATTGGTTCATAATGATATTTGGAGCACGACCCAAAACGGGAATAAAACTATCGAGATCCAAAGTAGCTTTCCTCGAAAGAGGGGTGAATGAAACACATTTTATCACTCCGCAGAATGATGAAGAATGAAGCACAATACGAAACGCAATTGATAAGCTCAAGCGTAACCAAAAATGTCAGTGACTGCCCATATCTCTAGTGTTTCAACTTACGATTCATTAAAAATACACTTCTAACTATGTCTGACATTTACAAAGCAATAAAAGTACCTATTGTAATCTTTGACTTTTAAATTGATGATTACGACCGGTGAATATATTTGAGGTCTGTAAATATACGAAGTTGACAAGTTATGAAATATAAAGAGTTAGTACAACACATATTTTTCTTTCCCACACTATTGTAGTGTGCTAGTGCAGAGAATAAGACAATGTGTATAATTCATTATTGGATATAGATTCTGGCATATTTGAATGTTTCTGATGAGTCAAAAGACAACTGGTTTCGACCAAAAAGAAATTTCATTAGAAAAAATGTTAAGGGTTTAAATCTAATAAAAAATATTTGAACTAGAAATTTAAAATATCATTTTTCTGCATCGTACCCTTTAATATTGGCAAACGCAAACTCCCTCAAAACCTACAGCATAAGAATGTATATTCTAATTGTTTTCAATTGATCCAGTGTTTCAAAACAAAAAAACGGTCACTTTGGTTCTTTCATTTCCATCGAGAATCCCCTCACATTCCAAAACCAGCCCCCAAACCCGGTGCACAGGCCTACCTGCACGTCCGTGTACCTTCATATTTACCACACGAGCGGTGGGTGATCCCAATCAATATCGGAGCCGCGGAGACCGCAGCCCAGTCCGACGCGACCCTTCGCCGCACCTGAACAAACGACCGAGCCGCAATTATTTGGATTCGGGTTGCGCGGTCTCGCGACAGACATCGCCGCTTTTCGGTCGCTGGGGCGGGGAGGAACTCGAAAACGCATTATTAAAAATTTCGGGCGCTCGTCCGCAGCGCGACCCGTCGCGCCCTCGCTTTTATGAGAGCGGTGCGTCGCCCTCGCTTTTACGAGAGCGGTGCGTAGCCCTCGCTTTTAAGAGAGCGGCGCGTCGCTCTCGCTTTAACGGGAGCGGTGCGTAGCTCTCGCCGAGCGACGCGCGCGCGTGGAAATAAAAGACGGGATTCCGGCACCGGGGGGCGAATATATATATTAAAATATGCGATGAATTAAAACCGAATTCTGTGAAAAATCAACTCGCGTTGAAACAGGTCACACAAAACGGCTTAGGGTTTTGGGGACTGTTTACAGTGCCGGGAGAGAAAATGGAAATGAAGCAGAGAAGCCGAAAGAGAGGTAGGAGATAGAATTAAAAATTGTGGGAGACCAAAGATAGAGTGATAGTGTGATATTGACCTTAGGATTAGGGTTATGGGAACTGTTTCTAGTGCCAGGAGCGAAAATGGAAATGAAGCAGAGAGGCTGAGATAGGGAAAAAGACAAAATTAAAAATTCGCCGTTTTTTCGCGCAGCATTACACAACTTTCTCCATACTACGTATATTACTCCGTATATACGTACGTATACGATAAAGTAAAAATTGTGAGAGACACAAAGATGAGTGAAAGTGTGATAGTGAGCTTAGGCTTAGTGATTTGGGAACTGTTTACAGTGTTGAGAGAGAAAATGGAAATGAAGCAAAGAGGTCAAGAGAGAGATAAGAGACAGAATTAAATATTTTGAGAAACACAAAGGTACATGATGAGAAATAGTGATAATGAGCTTAGGCTTAGGAATTTGGGAACTATTTACAGAGCCGAATGAGAAAATGGGATTGAAGCAGAGAAGGCCAGAGACTTAAAGGTTGTGAGAGTCACAACTTTGTGAGAGTTTGTGTTATAGGGGGATGGCGAATGTAAGAGATTAGAGATAAAGTGCGAGATAATGAGATACGGTATTGGAAATAAAAACAAAGATTTATCCACCTTTTCATTATCACGGCACAACAATAAGAGATTTTCTGTCGAAAATTTTGTTTGTCGGAGAACGATGACAATACCTTCTCTTCTTACGAAGTACGGGCAAGAAAGTAAAAACAGAGAAAATTAGACACATATCGGTAGGGGAAGGAGGCAGAGAGTAAAAGAGGGGTGGTTTTGGGTAAGGAAACATGGAATAAAACGATTTTCTAATTCACGGAAAGTAAACTCATTATTTTTGTTCATTTTACAATGTCTGTAACATGTCTCCATTACATTTTTTTAATACGCAAAGCATATTATTCACTGCCGACATGATCACAATCGTTCTCAAAATTGGGATGCTGAGACCTGGCGACTCAATTGTTTACAAAATACAAATTGTTTACAAATTGTATTTGTTTACAAATTGTATCAATTGTTTACACATAATTTACAGTGCAAATAGTCTCCAGGCGTGACTGTCAAGAGTTCAAAATGTTTACGCTTATGTCGGCACGACTTAAAAAGAGTGCTCCCAATAGAAATAAATTTAATGTAGGATAAGCTTGAGACTGGAATAAACGGGCTGTGGTAGCAGAGCGACAGTCAAACACTCCCACTGGCTTAGTTGGCTTTGGGCATTAACCCGGATGTCATTGCAGTGCCCCTGACCGGGAGGTTCTAAGTTTCGAGTCCCGGCGGTGGAATGATTTTTGACACTAGCTTGTTTGCTAGGTCGAATTCAATCGCTGTCAAGAGGAGAATTCTAGCGGCCGGCTTCTCTGATCGGTAGTTTTCCCCGGCTTCTCCGGTCAACACTACACGAATGTCGAATCAGTACCGTCACACACGTACCACGGATCGCGCGCGATTTTTTCTTTCTTGTCCTCCTATCCTCATTCCTTACTTAACACACACTTACACTCACACGCACTACACTACCACACATGCCGGGTGACCAATCGAGAACGTAGAGCTTCTCCCGCCTGGGATGGAGCCCCAGTGGTGGGGGATACCTGGTTGGGGAAAACTCCGCTAACCAACTTTTCGGCGCCGGATCTCACAATCCAGCGGGGGATGATCACCTCCCTAGAGAAACATGTATTACACGGGATTAATGTCTTTAGGAGTTGGCTTGCTCGGAAGCACGAAATAATCAATCAATCAAACGCCCACCATAATCTGTTATTGAGTAGAGCGGTAGGCTTTAAGAGTTCGTGTCCGTAGTGTGCCCGGGAGTCGCGGTTCGGGATGGCAAAAAATCGATCTTTTCTTCCAATTAATAATTTTGTTGGAAAAACATCGATTTAAAAAAATATTCTTTTTAAATGAAAGGGTTTAGGCACGTTGTAGACTAGCAGAAATCCACAGCAATATCGTTCCTCTTTATTGCACTGCACATTTAACCTGTGCAATCTGAGAGAATTTTTAGGTGGTTTTACTTCGATGGTGTATGAATGGAAGTGACTGAAGGGTAAAGTAGCGAAACACGATGTTCTTTATTGTTATTTTTTTTGGTTTCATGTCTTACTAATTTTTATTTACATACTTCTAAAATACTGGTAATCAAACAATAAAATATATCCCTTCTACGTACTGTAATTAAAAATGGATAGAAAAATAGCATTTTATTAGTATATAATTAAAACGTCGATGTTTTAAACATTGATGTTTTTCGTAGACATCGAAAACCCTTTAGCGATGTATCGAAACATCGTTGTATTGAAACATCGATGCATCGATACATCCCTGTATCAAAGCATCGATATATCGAAAGATCGATTCCGGGAGCGGTATCTCAGTGCATCAATTGATGTCACTGCAGCACCTCCGACCCAGAGGTCCTACTTTCGAGTCCTGACGGCGGCTGGATTTTCGACACTAGCTTTTCAGCTAGGTGGAATTCAGTCGCTGTCTGGAGGAGAATTCTAGAGGTCGGCTGTTCTGATCGGTTCTTTTCTCGTGTTTCTCCGATCAACACCGGGCGAATGCCGGAGCAGTACACCCTTGTCCTATCCTCTCCCCTTACACACACACACACTTACACTAACATGCACTACACTACCACATATTCCGGGAGACCAGTCGGAACCTTAGAGCTTCTCCCAGCTGGGGCGGTGCACAGTTGGTGGGAGAGTTCTGGTAAAGGGGAAACCCCACTTGCCGACGGTAAGTCGGCGCCGGATCTCGCCATCCAGCGGGGGAAGATTACCGCCATCTCCCGAGAAAAAAACATGCACTACACTTACCGGACTCATGACCAACGCAGTTGACGCGCCAGGAAACACGAAAAAATCAATCAATCGAAACATCGATGTATCGAAATATCGAGTCGGCGCCGGATCTCGCCATCCAGCGGGGGAAGATTACCGCCATCTCCCGAGAAAAAAACATGCACTACACTTACCGGACTCATGACCAACGCAGTTGACGCGCCAGGAAACACGAAAAAATCAATCAATCGAAACATCGATGTATCGAAATATCGATGTTTCGTTTCGATATTTTCTTGATAAAATTTGCCTTCACTAGTCGCGGTGCGTCGGTCAGGTGGCGGGGGCATCGGTCAGGTGCGGGCCCGTGTGCCCAGCACTCGCTTTGTCATGCAAATGCGTCGTGTCCGTCAGTCAGGCGCAGGCGACGGGCGGCACCGTTGCGGCTGTGAGACCGGCACACGAGGGGGGCTAGGAGAGGCGAGTAGCGACGAAATGTGATTCTAGGTGGCGCTGAAATGATATTGCAGGGCCTTGAAATACATTTACGACACCGTGCTTTGTCGGTTTTCTGTTGTCGATATTACCGGTTTGGTGGCTTTGTCGTGCAGTGAAATTCCCTTAAACTATTTCTTTCGGTGGAAATGAAATTTGCATCGTTTCTCGCACAGTGATCACAGAGCAAGCCTGCCTGATGTAGTCATTTCAAATTCTCTTTTATCTCTTTGACGGCAAACTTTTAAACCACTGAATGGTCAATTGGCCCCAGAAATGGTGAGGTAATTTCAACGTTTAATCTCTCATCAATCATTAATAATGATAACGATGAGATAATGGAAGTCATATTTATCAACTTAAATTTACTAATAGATTTCTGACGGCTTTGTCATCAGTTTGGCGGTAGGAGGCAAAGGTATGGTGTCACTGTATTTTCGTCACATATTGGTAGACTGATGATTTTTTACGACAAGATTTCATTGAACTGAAATTTTAAGCAAACTTACATTTTTATCAAAATTGCTTTTATTTATTTATTTATTTATTTATTTATTTATTTATTTATTTATTTATTTATTTATTTATTTATTTATTTATTTATTTATTTATTTATTTATTTATTTATTTATTTATTTATTTATTTATTTATTTATTTATTTATTTATTTATTTATTTATTTATTTATTTATTTATTTATTTATTTATTTATTTATTTATTTATTTATTTAGTCAAAAACTGTATGTGACGTATGGGGGAGAAAATCATCTGTGCACGCTTTCTTGAGTTTCAGAATCACTTCCCAATAATTTAACTATTAATAGTTGAAAAATAATAATAATAATAATAATAATAATAATAATAATAATAATAATAATAAATTTAAAAAGCGAGAGATTAACATTTCAAAAACTAGATATTTTCGTTGCCAAATTATAGAAAACTTATTTTTAACAGTAAAGGAACGAACAGATTTGATTTTTCTGTATTGTTAACAAAATAGAAACTCACCCTAAGCTCTACTACCACTACAAGCAAAAGGAAAGTTCAACAAAACGGGCGCATAGTGAAGCTACATTTACGTCCAGAAGCAAATCAAGGGGCCATCTCAGCATTTGCTCAATGGATCAGGGAAACTGGACAAAAACCTGATCGAGATGGGGGTCATTAACCCGGAAGTACATTATTTGTTAGGATACTTATCCATGGATCATGTTGCAAAAGAATTTATCTTCGAAAATTTAACTTAATGTTCCACACATTATGAATTATATGACTTCTCGTTGACATTTAATTATTTTTAACTTGTCAAAATATGAAACCACAAGAGTGTTCGATATTTATTATTGATGATTGTGAAAAGTTTAGAAAATTTCATGATGGTGAAGTTATTTTGTTTTTATGATTGATTTCAAAATATTTGTCTTTATAATACCGTTATTTCAATTAAATATTAATTAGTTTGATAAGGTTTTGATGCATCCATTATTAGAATCATCCATTATCAACAAATTCAATTCATTCATTCAATTAACATTACATTTAGTAACAAAACTGTCTCCTTCAACAAAAGTTTTCATTTCGACTTACCACTTAGAATATTTTATTTAACATAAAATACCATAACTTATCTTGCACCTGAACCACTGATGTAATTAGCAAGTCAACAATCATACTCCCACATTCCTCCGGCAGCTACAAAGAGGGACTGTCCTGTTATCCCTAGTAGCTGCTGCACTCTAGTGGCGAAGGCTGACGACACCAGCGGACGCATGTCGTAACGCGGCAGGATGGGCACCACATGCGTGGAACAAGCTCGCTCCGACAGGGCGATTAAGGTCTCATTCTGTTCAAGTGAGGAAGTACACTAGTGTCGACATATAAAAATGTAAAACGAATTAAAATTTAATAGTCAGAAAATAAAACAAGTTTCATTCTGAGTTGAAACTAGACAGTTAATATTAAAAATATTCCATTTGTTAGTAAACGGAATCCCAAATTTATGATACTAGATGCCACTGCAGTGCCTCTGACCGGGAGGTCCTAGATTAGAGTCCCGACGGTGGCAGGATATTCGACGCTAGCTTTTCAGCTAGGTCGAATTCAGCTGCTGTCTGGAGGAGAATTCTAGCGGCCGGCTGCTCTGATCGGTAGTTTTCCGTTTCTTCTCCGATCACCACCGGGCGAATTCTGGAGCAGATCTGTAACAAACGGGCCACGGACCGCGAGCAATATTTCCTTCCTCATCCTTGTTCTATCCTCACCCCTTACATGCACATATACTTCCACGCATCACACTACACATCTTGTCGGGAGATCGCTCGGAAGCTTAGAGCTTGTCCCGGATGGGGCGGTGTCCCGCTGTCGAGAGATACCTGGTTGAGGAAAAAATCGCTAGCTGACAGGTAGGTCGAGCCAAATCTCACCATTCAGTATGGGAAGATCACCGTCCCCTCCCTAGGAAACAAATGCACTACATCTGTAGTGGCAGCGGAGATCTTGTGGTAATCCATGATAAAATTACCCGGGATATAAGAGGTATCAATATAAGAGGTGGTTGATACCTCTTATATCCCGGATAATTTTAAATGCACTACACTTATGGAAATAATGACTTTGGAGGATGACGCGCCAGGAATCACTATTAAATAAAAAAGTACTGGAGGCCAACATAAATCATCCCATTTCTTCTTTTGATGGCTTTTAAGACATTCTTTGGGAGTCATAGAGTAGAGCGATTAGTGGTGGTGGGGGTGGGCCAGGCGCTGAGGCGAACGACCAAGATCCAGAGAGAGTGTGGTATCGCCAGGCAAGGATCGCGAGGGGCAGAACGTGGTGAAACGGAAGGGGACGAAGAGAAAGCAAACAGGCGAAGGTTCGATTCAAGACATGCGAAAGGAGGTGGTCGCCAAAGGAAGGTGCAGCTGAACGGAGCGAGCGACTCAATCGGCGATATGAAGCCCCTCCAATGTTACAACGCCATTCATCTTTATACAATTCTCAATTGTTTTGACAGGGAGAGGTGCCTCAATGCATCTAGTGATGCCACTGCCTCAGGCTGGGTGGTCTAGTTTCGAGTCCCGACGGCGGTAGGAAACGGGCCACGAGCCATGCGCGATATTTCCTTCCTCTTCCTTGTCCTATCCTCACCCCTTACACACCTACACTAACGTGAACTACTCTGCCACACATTGCAGGAGGCTAATCGGGATCTTAGAGCTTGTCCCAGCTGGAACGGTTCACCACTGGTGGGAGATACATTGTTAGGGAAAACTCCGCTAGTCGACGGTGGGTCGCCGCCAGATCTCGCCATCTAGCGGGGGGAAGATCACCCCCACCTCCCGATGAAAAACGTGTACATGCACATACACACTTACGGGACTAATGCCTTCAGTAGTTAGCACGCTCGGAATCACTATCAATCAATCAATTTGTCAATATCAATTTGTGAATATTATAATTATTATATGTTTAAATAATTAAGTGGGAAAATTAAGTAGACATTTAATATTTATGCCCTGGGAGTGATTACTACCGAAACGGACAGAGTAAAGAGAGGCGGCAGGACTTTCTGGCTCTGCACACTGCTGCAGTTCTGGAAGACGCAGCACATTTCGCCCCCTAGAGGATTTTGACGTTCTTCGTGATATGCATTTAACATGGCTCGGAGAGGAGTGGGAAGTCGTGGAGGGAACGGGCGAGATGGGGCAGCGCTCCGCGCGGTGGGACGCGGCAGGACGCGGCGGGAGGAGAAGACGAGCGGCGGGGCTGGGAGGGGCAAGACGGGGAGCCGGGGAGGCGCGAGACGGGGAAGGGCAAGACGGGGAGGGGCAAGACGGGGAAGGGCGAGGCGGAGAGGGGCGCGGCGAGGCGTGGCAAGGCGAGACGGGGGAGGAGCGCGGCGGTGAGGAATCGAGGCGGGGAGGGGCGAGGCGAGGCGGGGTGGGCAGGGTCGAGTCGGGGCGGGAAGGGCTGGACGGGGCAGGGGACGAGGCGGGAGGACGAGGCGGGGAGGGGAGGGGCTAGCGTGGAGGGGAGGGGCGAGGCCTGGAGGGACGAGGCGGGGATGGTAGAGGAGAGGCGGGGGAGGGGATGGGAGGGGTGAGGCGGGGATGGTAGAGGAGAGAGGCGGGGAGGGGGAAGGAGAGGCGAGGCGTGGTGACGAGAGGGTACTGATCTGGGTGGTGGAAGAGGCGGTGAGGGACGAGGCGGGGTGGGGCGAAGCGTGGAGGGGGAGGGCAGAGGCGGGGAGGGGAGGGGCGGAGCGTGGAGGGTCGATTCGGGGAGGGGTGAGGCGGGGAGGGACGGGACGGGACGGGACGGGACGGGGAGGGGCGAGGGGGGTCGGAATGGCGTGGGTTGAGGGAACGAGAGATGTGGTATGGCTGGGCGCGGGGCGGGGAGCGTCGCTCGGGCGTTGTCTCGGGGCGTGCGCCAGCTCGGGTCGCGCGCTCTTTGAATTGTTGCGCATGAAATATTCAGCGCACCGCGTACGGGGCTGTTTGCGCTTCGCGACCCGCTCGCGCGCACGGTTCCACTCCCCGCCTCTCACTTCCCCTCTCCACCCCCATTTCCACTCCGTTCAGTGCCCTAGCTCCCACTCTGTTCCATATCTGTTCCACTTCCTCCTATGCTTGCACTCATGAATTCACTCCCGCATCTACTCTAGCCTCCGCCCCGGGAGAGATGGCTCAGGGTAGCAACTGATGTCACTACAGTGCCTCTGACCGGGAGGTTCTAGGTTCGAGTCAGGACGGTGGCAGGACTATCGACTCCAGATTTTCAGCTAAGTTGAATTCCAGTGACTTGGTTCTCTGATCGGTAATTTTACGTGCTTTCTCCGATCAATAGCAGGCGAATGCCGAAGGAGTATCCTAACAAGCGGGACAAGGACCGCGGGAGATCTGTCCTTCGTCTTCCTTGTCCTATCCTCTCCCCTTACACACACTTACAGTGTTATGCACTACACTACCACACATGCCGGGAGACCGGTCGGGGACTTACAACTTGTCCCGGCTGGGGCGGAGCCCCACGGTGGGAAATACCTGGTTGCGGAAAACCCGCTCGCCGACGGTAGGGCAGCCCCAGATCTCACCATCCAGTGGCGGCAGATCTCCGCCCTCTCCGGAAGGGAAACATGCACCATTCTTACGGGAATAATAACCTTAGCAGTTGACGCGCCCGGAATCACTAAAAACCAATCAATCACGCCTCCGGTCCCTTTCTACTCCGTTCTCCGGTAAGCGAATCCCTTTGTAGTCCAGAACCGTCCCAAAGGCTTCCCACGACTTCCCCCGCTGTTTCGCTCTAGTGTCCGCACCCCTCACAACCACACTTTCAGGACTTTCCCACCGCGCCCCGCCCCTCCCTATGCGCGCGCGTCCACCCTCGATTTCACTCTCGCTTCCGATCTCCACTCCATTCCCACCCCCAGTCCTCGCCCCTTCCCCACCCGTCCTGCCTACGCCACTCCAAGCTTTGGAACTGATGTCACTGCAGCGCCTCTGACCGGGAGGTCCTAGGTTCGAGTCCTGGCGGCGGCAGGATATTCGACACTAGCTTTTCAGCTAGATCGAATTCATTCGCTGTCTGGAGGAGAATTGTAGCGGCCGGATGCTCTGATCGGTAGTTTTCCGTGGTTTCTCCGATCAATACCAGGCGAATGCCGGAGCAGTACCCTACCAAACGGGCCACGGACCGCGCGCTTCTTTCTTTCCTCTTTCTTGTCCTATTCTGTCCCCTTATACACACACTTACACTAACGTGCACTACACTACCACGTATCCCGTGAGACCGATCGGGAGCTTAAAGCTTGTCCCATTTGGGGCGGTGCCCCGCTGGTGCGAGAGTCCTGGTTAGGGGGAAACCTCACTAGCCGACGGTAGGTCGGCGCCGGATCTCGCCATCCAGTGGGGGAAGATCACCGCCATCTCCCGAGAAAAAAACATGCACTACACTCACAGGACTAATGACCAAAGCAGTTGACGCGCTCAGAAACACGAAAAAATCAATCAATCAACCAAGCTCCGGCTTCCAACCCGCTTGAGCACCACCCCCTTCCACCCACGTCTCCAACTTCGATTTCGATTTCGCTTTCGCCGCAGGTCCACCCCTATCCCGACTCCTCGTTCCCGACCTTCTGGCCTGCCGGCGGTATAGCTTAGAGAGCATAGCATTGCCGCTGTTTTTGCAGCGTTTCCGACCAGAAGTCCCGAGGGAGGCGGTTTTATGACACTAGCTGTTTAGCTAGGTCGAATTCAGTCGCTGTCTCTAAGAGAATTCTAGCGGCCGGCTGCTCTGATCAGTAGCTTTTGGTGGATTCTCCGATCAATACCTGGTGAATGCAGAGCATTACTCTAAAAAACAGTTCTCAGACCGTGCGGGATGTTTGACAAATTTTCCCCCTTATCTCTAAAACGTACAGTCAAAATCTTGAGACAGTTTTGATCCAAAAATATTTGTTGATGGTGGAACATCTAATTGTCTGTCTTAGGTAATTTATAGCGACTAAACTGATCTGACGATTTTGTTAAAAATTGATTCCTCAAACGATTTGACCGAACTCAAGACTCTCTGAATTTGAAATGGATATCTTGAGCTTTCGATGATTTTACACGAAGCCCCAACGCAATTTTTATTTTTATTTTTTTTAAATGGCTGAACATTTTTTTAAATATTGTCCCTCAAAGTATGCTTATTTAATTGTCTGAATTTTTGAAAATTGAAAAAGTTTAAAATATTTATGGAGTTTTCCTACTACTACAATATTGAAGATAGAGATTTTTTCTTAATGAAATGCGTTCTTCAAAATTAGATATTTAAAGAATGTCATGCAGTTTTGTTTCAAAAGTTTAATTTTTGTGTAATTTCGCGTGATATAAAGGCAATAAAAAAACAAATGAATTTTATCTATAAAGTTTCCGAAATATTTCTTTAATTTTTCTCCTTCGGATAGAGGAAAGTACGTAGATAAATGGGAGGCCATTCGGATTTTCTGAACTCTCTTAATATTCAAACATTGAAAAGTTATAAATAATGCGAGAGCATATTCGCCATTGAGGTACCTACAATTTTAACTTGTATTAATGCGCCCTTCGTTGACTTTTACGTTTAGTTCTCGTTTTGCTATCATTCTCAGATTTACCAATGATACAATTCTAAAATTCTTAAAATGTGCTGTATTCTGGAACTGAAAATATGAAAAACAATAGCGAAATGGTTATTTATCTCAGACGTTTAGAGCCTTATTTATCTGAATTTCATTTTGACTCTTCCTTAGCCTGACTGTTCATACCTTCATGACACCTTGTATTCTATAGTAAACTGAAATGTACACATTAATAAATGACCCCGGCATCGACGCATCGGTAGACCCAGTTATTGCATAAAGTCCACAATTCCAAGCCATTACAATGGAGACGAGTATGCTATCTGGGCATTATTCTTTGTGGTTGAAGACGACACGGACATTTTCATTGAAGACGAATAAGTCTGTTTTTTATGTAAGTATCTTCTCAACCTTTACATTTCTTTTTCAAATAACAAATTCATAACTTTACACATGGAGTTTTGAAACTAGTGAAAACTAAGCGTAATTTTTTTTCAAGTGTGGAGAAAACTGAAACGTTACATTTCTAGTGTACTACTGACGGTGTCCAGAAACCTTTTCAGATTAAAAAAGAAGTAATATTATTTTACGGCTAAACCTCTCTCAGTCTAAATTAAACGGAATAATTAAATATTCATTTCCAACTTTCCTGCTACCCCAAGGGAAATTTTAAAGTGGAACCATCCAAAGCCTACTTTGTAAATTATCTTTTGAATATACATAGATGATGTATACGCAGAATGACCTACTGACTGAAAGGAGTTGAATGAGCTAATGCAGTACAAATTTCTCTTAATAAAAAATTAAAAACAGGTTTGTTTAATGTACTTAATTTCTATGCAAGAATTCAATGGAATTGGTAATGGGTTTTGCGGTAGAATTGAAAGATCATTACAACAGGAAAATCTTTTCGTACTATGACTGTGGGAAAACACACTTGTCAAAATAAAATTTTGAAACATTGCAAATTGCTGTACAACTAAAATCCTTTAATGAGGATTTATTTGCCTTGATTCATTTTTGTGTATTGAATGGCTGGAAGACACAATGAGTTAACTGTAAGATTTATTGAAGATTCTTGAGTTTCGTAACGAGGACTAGACTAAATATTAGCGAAGAGAAATTGGAAACTCGAAGAAAGACAAAAGTTATTGAAGTTTTCAGTTTGATCAGATGAATCAGAAATCTGATTCAGTGGGAAATTATTTTGCATATGCTTACTAGAGAAACAAGAGAAACTAGAGAACTTACTAGAGAACAAGAGAAATGTTGACAGAATAGAGTGTTGTGTATAAACTACAAAGCTCAGAAATGCGTTATTCTGAGTTACAGATTATAGAAAAGTGCACAATCTTGTATTTAATGCCTATCATTCAAAGATAAAAAATATCACTTTGTACGTCCAGAGAATACACAAATATTTTTGTAGCGCACTTTCAGCTCCGTAGGTAAACTTGATTGGAATAGTGTTTGATCTCGAATAATTTATTATTAACATATGAAAACGTTAGACGTTAAGATGAAAATCAATACGTTATTTTTTTGAACTCTAAGATTATAAACGAACATATTCTTTAAAAGAAATTGTTCATAATATGACATCTTATGGCTAAGATTATGGCTTATTTGCCATTTATAGCACAAATAATTGCATTATCACACATTCAGCTAATCATAGTGTGAAAATCGTGTGAAGGTTGTGGTAAACCGATCACCGTTGTTTTGTACAGATGTTAAATGTCCGTGAATGACAATAAAGTTGTTTGTAAAAGAAGCAGGGACTATCTTATAAATTTATAATTCTGTTACACAAAAAATAACGTTCATGTAGTGTTGCTTTATTCCATTCGTACAAATTTGAAAACTTGCTGCTTCGTCGGTCATTTTCAAGACGTGTACTTACGCAATCAAGTTTAACATTATCAAGTAGTTGCATAATATACTAGTTTTGCATGATTTTGGATCAGTAACATTGGACTGCTGCTTCCAGGGGTAACTTTTCGTATGGCGTACTTCGCTAACTTTTCAGTGAACGCTAATTTCCTTGCAAATGTTCTGTGCATAAAAGAAAAACATTAACCTAGTTTTTCAGATGTATATTAATTAACATCGTAATTACAATATAATTATTTTATAGCTTGTTGGTTTCACAGTTTTAATGCTAATTGTGAGGCGAAAAATATTGTAAGTACTAAGTGAAATTCAAACATATGCTGTACTGGAATAATAGCTTATGACCTTAAGTGCATGTACACATTGTGCACTACATGATTATGCTTTTATGCAATTTTTATTTTAATGCATATTTTTTTGTTTGTGTGCTTTTGGCGAAGTTACTTTCAGGTGTATTATTGTATAATTTATTTAAAATATTAAAATGTAACTTATTTAACCTTCCTTAACTTTTGCACTGGGAGGTAGATTAGAAAAATTACATTTGTTGCAATCTGAAGTCAGGCCATCAGTTAAGAAATTTGAAAACTATCAATACTTTGTCCTCTCTTCTGGATGCTGTAGATAGAAGAGTACTGATATTTTGTCGAATGCTAGTTGTCGAACGCATTAATTGTAGAAAATACGACTTTTTTCTAAAAGAGATGATTCAGACTTGTAAAAGGGACAAAGAAAGATAAAAAGAAATATAGAATAGTAAGAAAAGGAAGAGAGAGGAGACAAAGGAGAATAAGTCACGAATGTATGGTGAAAAATACTTGTGGCAAAGAAGGCCACTTCAGAAGTACTTAGAGGGGGTGATACGTTGTAATACCAGGTATGAGGCAAGCTTTCGGTCATATCGCCCAATAACTCAAACACCGTCTTTTCCCTAATAACGTACTTGCGCTGGAGCACGGGGCATATCGGGCAAACATCAACATCACCGCCACCAACATCCCCCAACAGCCGAGCGCAAGTGACTTTCTCCAGGGGCGGGCGCTGCACTGGCGCCACCGCCTCACTTTATGGGCTTCGGGACTCGCCTTCGGAGCCGGCAAATCCCTCCCGCGCCGCCCCCGCACGCCATTGGCCTCCGTTTGCCTCCGCCCTGCCACTCCGCGCCCCGCCACCGCCGCTGGCGCCACCTCACCTCACCCCAGCGCTGTTCAACTCCCTCCCTTCTGCCCCAGACGCCGATACCGCCCAACTGACATCCCCTCCGCCCCCGCCGCTGCAGCACTCCCTCCCACCGGCACCTCAACTGCCTCAAACACCACACCGGGACATCAGTTGGGACTCTGATCGGGATGTCCTAGGTTCGAGTCCCGATGGCGACAGGATTTTCGACGCTAGCTTGTCAGCTAGATCGAATTCAGTCGCTGTCTGGAGGAGAATTCTAGCAGTCGGCTGCTCTGATCGGTAGTTTTCCGTGGTTTCTCCGATCAACACCAGGTGAATGCCGGAGCAGTACCCTAACAAACGGGCCACGGACCGCGCGCGATCTTTCCTTCCTCTTCCTTGTCCTACCCTATCCCCTTAAACACAAACTTACACTAACATGCACTACACTACCACACGTCCAGGGAGACCAGTCGGGAGGGTAGAGCTTGTCCCGGCTGGGGCGTTGCCCCGCTTGTGGGAGATACTTGAGGGAAAATATCCCGCAAGCCGACAAGTAGGATTTCACCATCCATCGAATAAAAACACCGCTTCCTCCAGGCATAAAAACATCCACTACGCTAATGGGACTAATAGCACAGTTGACGTTGACGTGAATGAATGTCAATCAATCATTCAACAGCTGGCATCCAAATGCACCCATCTCCTCTCCTGATGATGAAATTACCCTACTGCCACACATCATATGGCGTAACTCTTCTCCAGTCATTTCACACCACCACCACCACCACCCCCGCTCTTCAACCACACCGCCTTGTTATTCTCACCATCTCTCCAAACGCACTATTTTGCTGTCCTCTCTGCTACCACCCTTCTCACCCCTTTTGCCACACCTCTGCTCCGCCGCTTTTCTGTTCCGTCTCCACCACCCCAAACGCCTCCGCCAACGCCAACCGAGACGGTCTGTTCTCTCCCGCTGAGCCCGCCCAACGTCCAGGGCTGCTCCGAGCCGTAAAAATGAAATACAGCGCGCCGTGATAAGCAAGCCCGATAATACGCCCCGCCTTGCAAACGGCATGGAAATCGCCTGCTTGGCCGGCCGGGGGCCGCAGCCACGTCTTTCATTACGCCCTCGGGGTAAACATGAACGACGCCGCGCCGCCCCGCGAGGCCCCGCACAGCCTCGCGCCGCCCCGCGCCGCCCCGCGCCGCCACACTCCATCCCGCCCTGTTCCACTCCCTCACTCCTCGCCTCTTTCCCGCCTCGCCCCGCCCCCTCCTGCCAGGCCCCGGTCACCCTCGCGCCGCATCACCCCATCCCGCCCTGCTCCACTCCCTCCCTCCCTGCTCCACTCCCTCCCTCCCTGCCCCTTCCCTCTCTCCCCGCCCCTTCCCTCACCGCCCCTATCCGCCACGCACCCGTCCCGCCCCGTCCCGCCCCGTCCCGCCCCGTCCTGCCCCGTCCCGTCCCGCTCCCGTCCCGCCCCGTCCCTCCCTGCCCTGTCCTCGCCCGTCCGTCCGTCCCGTCCTGCCCCCGTCCCGCCCCGCCCCGCCCCGCCCCGTCCCGCCCCGTCCCGCCCTGTCCCGCCCCCCCGTCCCGCTCCCCCGTCCCGCTCCCCTCCCGCTCCCCGTCCGCCCCGCCCCGTGCCCTGTTCCGCTCCCCCTGTCCGCCCCCGTCCGTCCCGCCCTGTCCCGCCCCGTCCTGCTCCCCCCGCCCCCCCGTCCCGCTCCCCCTGTCCCGCTCCCCTGTCCCGCTCCCCCGTCCCGCCCCGCCCCCATGCCACGCCCCATGCCCCGCACCCCTGCCCCGTCCCCTGCCCCGCCCCGGGCGAGACGGCCTCTGCGGGGCGCCCCTTGCTGGGAGCCCTTTGCACCAGAGCACGTGCGGTCTTCCACTGCCCTAAGGCTCGGAGCGTCAAATCGTCCTTTGCGGGGAAGGGCAACAATTTGAAATTGTATGTGTTAATTATTTTAATGTTCTACGATCAACCGCAGCTCATTAACAGAAATGAAGTCATTTCTGTATATGGATGATAACTGTTAGCTTCATGACCAGAAAAAACAACACAGTATAGTGTAAATAACTTTTTTGACAATTTCCGCAAAACCGTAACAACATTCCTTCGATTTTGTACGAACAAACACGTCGCTCTACTCGTATACAATAGAAATAACATACACATATAAACACTGTTGTGTTCACCTGATACCTTATTGTCAACTATACCTCTTTATATTATTTATGGGAGGATTACTATGCGTCTTTTTATTATTTATGCTAGACAAATTTAAAGATCTTTTGAATTCTCGTTTGATTCAGCAACGTACTGGTTAACCATAGCTTTGTTTCCACCACAGGCATTATTTGCAGTTTTTGCCTTTTGGGCGACTTCAACAAATATAATTGGATTATAAATTTTAGTGGATTATAAATTAAAATTAAGTGGATTATAAAGTTTGAAACAATCTAATATCTAAACACTTTTATCACAGTATTAATCATGTTTCTGATAACGAAATTTAAATGTTTTATATTGGACTGGAATATATATTGTAGTGAATTATGGCAGGAAATCCAGCTACCCGTCTTCACTTAAAACGTAATGCATCACATATGATTCTAATGACAGATATTTATTTGTAAATGAACATGTCAAACAATTGATGGGCATTACGTTTGTATGTACACTAATATTTCAATTGAAAAACCTTCAATCTTTAAAAGAGATCCGCTACTTTCGCTTCGCTTCGCTATCTCACACTCACACTCTTACTCACTTTAGACGGCAAAACATCGAGTGCTTTCAATTGATCGATTTCCAACGACCTAACGAAGAACGACAAAATGAAGAAATGTCGATAGATAAGCATGCACTATATTAACTTTAAGATATTATTAAAACTTAGTGTTTATATTATTAAAAAGGGTAATAATAGCATGTGATAATACATGTTGCCTACAATTTTTTCATTAAAAAATCACAAACTTTGGTCGAATAGAAAGCCCAAATTTCTTTTTAAACAAAATTCTTAGTGTTTTTAGTATATAGATTGAATTTTTCTAGAAACACTCAAAATAATTAATTTTTTAAAATTCGAAATTGTCCTCTGAGACGTCCAGTGTTCTATAACACTTACCTTATTTTCTCTTTTGTTGATAATTTTTTTTAGTTGTAACTTTGACAGATGAAGGCGTGATTATTTAATACTTTAAATTTAAAATTAACGAGCTTTAAGACATAATGGGTTTTCCAATTTGTTCTAAAACATTGACCAATGACCTGTTTGATGTCTTCACATACGTTATGTATTTTTTAAATGTGAGGACCTTCGTACATATCTTTTATCATACAAATAGAAAATTCACCGTCATTTTTTTCAGAAACATTTGGTTACTGTAGTAATAGACAAGCGACAGAATATCAAACAATCAGCGTTTACCTTAATAATTGTTATAATTTTTATGCAATTGTTACAGTACCTAAAGATCAGAACAAAAAATAAATACGAAACGTTTTAATAGAGAAGTTTGACCAAATCCATATTAAAAATTATTAGTAACACCTTGAATTAAACCATTAAAACTGATCTGAACTAATAACAACCAAAAATTAGAAAGACTGTCAGATTCCAAAGAAAATAGTCAATTCTGCGTGAACCCCGGATTACGGTTCAACAAAGCTCTCATACATCCCAGGAGCCACTTAAAATATAGGACGACAAGGCGTGATAAGGGAAGTTCATCCGCACAGAACGCGGGCACCGTCGGCCTCGCAGAAACGCTGGAAATCTTGGCGTAACTCGGGGCTAATCGGCCCATAGAACTTGGGGAGCACAATGAAAGTGCCGCTAACTCCGCGTCTTGAGGCGAAATCACAGGCGGCGGCCGGGAGCAACTGGCTTCCTTCCAACATTGTCGTTATTCCACCTCTAATTTAATTCTCTCGTTCCGTAACAGAGCAGTTGGGACGCAGGCGGTAAATCTGTCACTTGCGTCGTCCGACGGAATGCAATTGCAGGGCCACAAGGAGACACCGACTGTTTCGATGGCCTCCCGCGGTGGCGCCCCGTTGAGATTCCTCTCACTATTTGTCCACTTCCGAGGTGTCACTCCATTGAGATTCTTCTCACTATTTGTCCACTATCGCGGTGTCACCCGTTGAGAATACTCACTATTTGTCCACTCCCACGGTGTTGCTTCGTTGAGATTCCTCTCACTATTTGTCCACTCGCACGGCGAATGTGTCTGCTTTTTGGTAGACTGTCCGCCTACAAGCTCGCCTTGTCTCTTACTATTTCCTTATTGCACAGGACATACACCCTTCTGTTTGTGTGTTTTGTTTTCTTCCTGCCTCCTCGCAATTCACATCTTCTTTTTCTTCCAACCGCCTGCTAGTGTCGGCTTTAATATGACTTCTCTCACCGGGAGACGGGGCTCAGGGCATGAACTGATCTCACTGCAGTGCCTCTGACCGGGAGGTCCTAGTCCAGACGGTGGCAGGATTTTAGACACTAATTTTACAGCTAGGTCGAACTTAGTTGATGTCTGGAGGAGAATTCTAGCGGCCAGCTGCTCTTATCGGTTATTTTCCGTGGTTTCTTCGATCAACACTAGGCGAATGCCGGAGCAGTACCCTAACAAACGGGTCACGGACCCTGTGCGATGTTTCCTTTCTATTCCATGTCCTATCATCACCCCTTAAACACAAACACACACGCTTACACTAACATGCACTACAATACCGCACATGCAAGGAGACCGGTCGGGAGCTTAGAGCTTGTCCTGGCTGTGGCAGTGCCTCGCTGGTGGGAGATACCTGGTTGTGGAAAACCCTGCTAGTCGACGGTAGGCTATACAGCGAGAAAATACCACAGCCACATACCGAGCAAACACACACACTACACTTACGGGACTAATGATCATAATAGTTGATGCTCCCGGAAACACTAACTATCAATCAATCACTTTTCTCACGCAGTTAGTCTTTTCTGCATTTGTCTTTCACTTTCCACTTCTCCTTTTCTTCCGTTTATTTCCTCTCCAGACCGTTTTGATAATCTGACTAGAGTGTCAGCCGTGTCTTTCAGTTGTGTCTTTTTTACCTCTCGTGCTTTGAATACTTCCTGATTTCTCTATCATTTTAAGTTTGTCCTACTGGCTTTATTTTGTTTCCCTACTATACATGATTTCAGTTGTTTCCTATTACCTCAGTCTCCTTTACTTATTTTTCATCATTTACTCGTATTACCTTTCTTCATCAGTTCATCTTTAGTATTTGTTTACAAACTCTTCCTTCCAATGCTATTTCTCATTCCATTAGATACGCTTCTTCTTTCCTTTTGTCATTCCGCCCCGCTTCCCCATCTTTGCCCCTTCCATCTCCAACCCAAGACTGCTCCTCGGCCGGAGCGAGCGGCGCTGGACTGCCGGAGGAGGGGTAGAAGGCTGCTATCTCAGCCAGTAATGGGAGTCACTTAAGCTCTTTATCTCTGTTACGTCCGCTCAGGGTTTAGCATCATTCCTTCAACTACGGTTACGGAAAACCAATTTTCTGGGCGACTTCGTGTGTGTGTGTGTGTGTGTGTGTGTGTAAGTGTATGCGTACGCACACAAGCGTAATCTCTCCTTCCTATACGAAAGTGCTCTTGGTGTGTGTGTGTGTGTGTATTCGCTCTCAATATATCGTCTTTGTAACCGAAATTAGAAGTGGGTGCGAAGTTTCATCCTTGATGGTTTTAAGTAATAAACAATTTGGGTAAACGAGACTTCCATAATTGGATATGTGAGTGGA
Organism: Teleogryllus occipitalis; assembly: GCA_011170035.1. Classification (NCBI taxonomy): domain Eukaryota; kingdom Metazoa; phylum Arthropoda; class Insecta; order Orthoptera; family Gryllidae; genus Teleogryllus; species Teleogryllus occipitalis. The sequence continues at coordinate 8,391 of BLKR01007280.1, read as the reverse complement.
GGATAAAGCACTTTAGACGTGCAGCAGAATTTACGTGTTAAGCATCAACCGCTGCCCGTAGGCTTTATAATTATAGGGGGTTATTAACAGCGCTTAAGGGCGCACTAAATGTTCGCAACGACACCACACACTCTAATTATACGAGAAGATAAAGACGAACATTTGCTGGGGGTGTTTTTATTTTGTTTTAGGTAAATACCATTTAATATGCCTCCGAGAGCATTTGTGTTTGTTTTGACCATTTAATTAATCCGCTCATTGTCTGGATTCTGTTGAATAATTAATGTTGCGATTCATGTTCGTAGCTTGTTAATGATACGGAAATGGCTTGTTAATGAGCCGTTCTTTAATTTGAAAGCTGTGCAACGTATCAGTTTCGCATGCGAAGTAATCTCTCAATATTGTAACAATCCTTTTTGATGGCTAGTATAATAATCACTAGTCAAAGTACGTGATAGTGAAAATGAACTACGAGTATTTATAAACGAGAATTATTTTTATTATACTGTTGTTATTATTATTATATTATTATTATATTATTATTATTATTATTATTATTATTATTATTATATATTATTATTAATTATTATTCCGCTCCCCAGGGAGGGGCTGCGTGTAGTTATTTTTATTTACAATAATTTTATATTTATTATATATTATTTTATTCTATTAAATAAACAGATATGAAGTGCTGTTGTTATGCCAAGTTCCTTAGGAAGAAAAATATATTCTGGCGATCTCAAGTAGTCGAAGAATATGGATGGATTTTACTCCAAAGAGTGAATATTGATTTCAGACTATTAAGTTCTGATATTATTAGGTTGATTGATTGATAGATTTTTTCGTGTTTCCGGGCGCGTCAACTGCTTTGGTCATGAGTCCCGTTAGTGTGGTGCATGTCTTTTTTCTCGCGCGATGGAGGTGATCTTTCCCCGCTGGATGGCGAGATCCGGCGCCGACCTACCGTCGACTAGTGGGGTTGTCCCCTTAACCAGGCCCCCTAACCCTCCACCAGCGGGGCACCACCTCAGCCGGGACAAGCTCTAAGCTCCCAACCGGTCTCCCGGAATATGTGGTAGTGTAGTGCATGTTAGTGTAAGTGTGTGTGTAGGGGGAGAGGATGGGACAAGAAAGAGGAAGGACAGATCGCGCGCGGTCTGTGGCCCGTTTGGTAGGGTACTGCTCCGGCATTCGCCTGGTGTTGATCGGAGAAACCACGGAAAACTATCGATCATAGCAGCCGGCCGCTAGAGTTCTCCTCCAGACAGCGACTGAATTCGACCTAGCTGGATATTATTAGACTCGTAAGTGTATTCATGATATCTCCCAGAAGGAGGTGTTCTTCTCGCCCTGGAATGTGAGATACGTTACTTTTCCTGGAATTTACTCACCAGTCGAGCACCACCTCAGCCGAGACAACTTCTAAGCTCCCGACTAGTCTCCCGACATCTGTGATACTCAGGATTGGGTAGTATTTAAATACTTGTTTTTGAAATGCGTATTTTAAATACATTTGTATATGAAAAATTATATTTTTGAGTATTTTGGACATTTACTTTGGTGATGTATTTCAATACATTAAATAGGTGTATTTAAAAAAAGAAATACTTCAAATAATTCAAATACAGAAGAAGAAGAAGATAACGAGGATAGTTTCTTTCTGTTTGTTTCTGCTAGTGAATGCATCTCGTTGAAATAAAAATAAAAGTTTCATTCAGCTGTTGAATTTGAATTCTATTCTTTTTTATAAAATGAATAGAATTTTTTATAAAGTGGTAAATCTGATTAATTTCAAATGCTGGACAAATATCCGACTAAAAAACAAGTGTTTATTTGTTCGAATAAACGCTTGTTTATGTCCACCCATGGCAGTTGAACGACTGTTTTCCATTGCAGGTTTTATACATTAATCAACTAGCAGTTTATTGCCTGATTTGTTTAAAAAAATATTCACTTTAAAGAAAAATTCTGTTTATTTGTGTTTGACAGATTTTTATATCTTTTTATCCTTGAAAGTGTTTATACAAACATGTATATTACGGTTAGTTATTGTTCTGAAATGTTTATGACTGACAATTACTAATTTATTTTAATTGAATTGTTACAATAAAAACATACATTTAAAAAATTATTGTATTTACTGTATTTTGAGTATGTATTTAAATACTTATTTACAAAGTATTTAAATACTAAATTTAAAGTCTTTCCCCAAACCATGATGGTACTAAAGTAGATGTATGTGTCAGTTTGTTAAAAGGGAGAGTGAGAAACAAAGATTAGGAAGGATGGATATCGCGTGCTCCATGGCACTGTTCAACAGAACTGTGTTTCACAAAACCACTCCCTTTATGTTTTTTTATCTTGTGAGATAAATGACAGATTTTTTAATGGAATGAAGTTAAAAGCTGTTTAATAAGTGAAAGTTCTACCACTAATTCATACATATAAAAATTATATAAAATGACATTTCGCTCCAAAAATTCGTAACAGGAATGGGCGCGAGGAGAAAACTGGTGATCCAGTAATGCAAAGTACAAATTTTTTTTCTTAATAAAAGTTCCAATATAATCGAAAATTGAGGCAATGAGAAATCGAAAATTTAGACGAGTGACAATTGACAACCAAGAAAACACTGTATCTCTGCTGTTATTCCTCACGAAATACTTACGGAATATATGAACGTGTTAATTATTCTTCTTATCGATGGTAATCACACTCTCATCGTATACTAATAAATAACGTTTTGGAATTCTGAAGCTTGCTACTGTCTTTTGCAGCCTTAACAGGTGTAACTATGTCTTTCTCCCTCACTTTTCCTCTCATCTGATTGTGCTTTCTTCTTTATTATCCTTGTCACCTCAATTCTCTGCCACCTAGGCCACGATTTTTTCTCTCTGTTCTCTCCCATTCCTCTAGAACCTCTGGCCCATCGGTGGCGACGTCGGCGGGAGCCGATTAGGGTCGTGATCGCCAGCGCACAATGGAGAGAAGAGAATATGGGATCTGATACGGAAGGGGAATGGACATGACAACTGTATGACATGACCAATGTGGTTTGCCAGCACTTCGAAATTTCTGGCACCTTAGACAGAACGTCATCCTAACTATGAAGGTTGAGAAGCCAATTGAGTAACCACTTACTTTTTCTTATTTATTTTACGTCAAAAACAGTTAAAACTGCGTATGACGTGCTATGGGGAGAAGTGAATTTTGTGCACATTTTCAAAATTCTGTGATCCCTACACTAAGTCATATACTACATGAATTTTGAATAAAAAAAGCTCTCGTGTAATAAAATCTATTTTCAAGGATAAATAAGCAATACATTTTGGGCTCTTATCCACGATGTCCTTCGTCAAAGAATAATACTTCCTGTCGCAACAACATGGAAACGATAATTTGAATAACTATATTTCCCAATGAATTCTAGAATACGTGCACAGATAATGAAGTTACATTTATGTCCAGAAGCAAAACAAGGGGCCATCTCAGCATTTGCTTAAGGGATCAGGAAAACCTGATCGAGATGGGTATTTTTTGAATTATGGAATTATTTGAATTATGATATTACTTATGGAGATGCGCTAGTTTTCACAATTTGAATCGGCAATTGAGACAATTAAAGATCTACAATTGAAAACCAAGAAAGAACGTGGATCTGTGCTCCCATTCCTCGCGGAATATACATGTGTCTCGTCGATGGTGATCAGTCTCATTTGTTTTCGGATGCTAATATGTTTGGAAATTCTAAAGTTTACAGTCAGAAGGTTGCAACTTTTTTGAGCCTTTACGGATGGATCTGTGACTTTATCTCTTTCCCTCACTTTTACTCTCATCTAATTCTTGATTATCCTTGTCACCTCAATTCTCCGGCGGGTAGGCCACGAATTTTTCTCCCTGTTCCCTCCCACTCCTCTTCCACCTCTGGCCTCGTGGTTGTCGATTAGGGTCGTGATCGCCAGCGCACAATGGAGAGACGCGCCGTAACAGGTGCGTCGTCGAGGGAGAGCGCGTGATTTAGACGCCCGCCGGGGCGGCCAGGTGGCGTCGCGACGCGCCGCGTCGGGGCGCGCGCCGTCTGATTTACAAGCGTCGCCTCCCCCCCCCCAACCAGCCCAACCCCCGCTGCGCCAGGCCCGGCTCAGACGCCCACGCACGCCACACATGCTCCGGGGCGCTTAAGGACGAAACACAGGCTTTCTCATTATTGTGTAATAATTAATATTTAATATTAATAAGAGTATATATATGTATGTATTATTAAATTAATAATATTATTAATAACTAGGGAGCGGATTTTGATGACTTAAAACGTCGCCAAAAAGATCAATAAAACGCTCTTAAAATGCTTTCAAAATGCCCAAAAACTAAAGAAAAACGACGGGAAAAATCTTATCAAAACCATTTTGTATGAGCAACTCTACCTGCTAGATACGTTACTGATGTAATCGAGGCTGCTTCTATTCGTTCGAGAGCACTCAGCTAATAAACTTTTGGTTTGGACTGTTCTTTACCAGGAAATATGTCTTAAGTAACTCCGAAATCGGCCGAACAGGCAATGGCACTGTTCTGTCACAAGAATTACATACAACGGCTGTCAAAAAAATTTCTGCGCGAACAAATCGAATACGCTACTGAGTAATTCTGTGAAGAATATATGTTGCATCTCCTAAATATTATTTGAAGCAAGTACCATTAAAAATGACAGTAACATCGATGAAATGAGCAAAAAAATGGATTAAAAATGACCTATACAAATTTGTCATTTCCTTTAGTCATAACATAAAATGAATTGCTATACTAAACGAGATTGTTCTAAAGTGAAAAGGAAAAAAATGACATTTCTTTAAAGGCCGCCCCTATTAATAACAAAAATAGTTAGTCCGCCTATCCGGATAGCCGAGATTGCTAATGCAGTAGTGCCGTGGCGATCTCTGACAGCAGCAGGGCTGGATCCAGCCGATCTTTTTTTTTGGGGGGGGGAGGGCATCGTAGATTTTTGTTAAATAACAAAATATTTGTTATTATTTTGAATATTATTTATGTATTTTTGATATGGTACTATGCAATTTTATTGTTTAAATAATTACATAATTCTGACATAAATAAATATTTAAATCAATTTTACCAATTAAAGGAAGGTAAAAAATAACCCTAGGCCTTGGGGGGGGCATGGCTACCGTAGCCTTCCCCTGAATACGCGAGTGGAGAAGAATCGCAGGTTCGAGTCCCGCCTCGGGCATGGGTGTGTTTGTGTACGTATGTGTGTGTGGGCGTCCATTCATTCTTCATTATCATTATCAATCGATATCCCATCCCCCCAGGACTAGCAACCCTGTGTGATAAAAATAGGATTGAGCATAATGCTGATCCCTCCAAAAAGGAGGCACGTAAAACTTGCCACGGGATAAATGTAACTGAGCCTCGGTAAGTGCAGGAGTATGTCACTTAGGTGACCAATGGCATGATCCAAGACGACCAATTAACGGCCAAACAAAAACTCTTAGTCCTGTGTATTATATGGTTTGGACAAAATAAAATAAACACTTGACATTTGCGAAATATTTATTAATTAATAAGGTGTTGCACCACCCTTTGCTTTTAGAACAGATGCAATTTGTGGCGGAATAGTGTATCTGAATAGTTTCCAACGGAATGTTCTCCCATTCTTGTACTAAAACATCCGCGAAATTGAGTCAACAATGTTGAAGCTGGAAATCTGCTCCTCACTCTCAGCTCTATGACGCCCCACAACAGTTTAGTTATGTTCAGTTATAAGGTGTGGCAATTGTGCTGACTGGGGAAAATGTTTGATGATATTCTGATGCTTCGCAAACAACAAGTAAACTTTTTTTTCTGTGCATACTTGCGCATTATCATCTTGGAATATTTGTTTGGCAACAATATGCATGTCATTATAAGCACTTCATTGTTGAGGATGTCTAGATATACATTCGCACTAATCCGCCCAGTGAGGATAATGATTTCTCACTAGGAGAAAACACTCATCCTCATCTATACCGCATGACGTCCAGATTACACAAAGATAAATTCCGTCCTCCGTAACTCCTACCCTTTCTCCACATCATAACCCTCTTATCTCACCCATTTCACAAACCACCGCTATAACTCCCAAGCACCTCAACCTGATTTCCCCTTTGAGGAGCACAGGGTGGTCATCCTCCTTCTTATTTTGTCGGTATATTATTGTATACTTTAGATTTATTACTAATTCTGCAAATAAGTTCCAGAACTTGGTGGCAGAATACACTAACTAAACATTACAAAACTTAACAACTATACAAAATTTTACAAATTTTACACACTTTACAAATTAACATAAACATTTCACCGTGCAAGCTTCCATAGCACTCCACTTCACTTCACTTCACATCACTTCATTTCACTTCACTTCACCTCACCTCGTCTCACCTCACCATACTGCCAATCACATTTTAATGTGATTCTGACACACTCTTTTCCCTCAACTTCACATCACTGCACTACACGCCACTGCACATAATAATAATAATAATAATAATAATAATAATAATAATAGTAATAGTAATAGCAATAGTAATAATAATAATAGTAATAATAATAATAATAATGTTATAATAATAATAGTTATAATATAACATACTTTACATAGGAGGTAATAAGACACATATAAACATCTAGGAATTTAATTTATTTTTAAATTTGCTGACATCATGAGGGAAGGGATCAAAGATTGTCACAGGCAAGTTGTTCCAGTCTCTAATAGTTCGATTCGTGAATGAATACTTCCCAACGTCCGTTTTCTGAATTCTTGTCTGAATTTTGTGCATGTGATCCGCTCTGCCGAAATATGTAGGTTTCCCTAATCGACTTTGAATTTCTTTCCACGGTCGAAAGCCTGTGTACGCTTTATACATAGCATAGAGACGCGATTTCACTCTCCTTGTTTCGAGTGACTCCCATACTTTATTCCTGGTACCCCTGAAAGCAAATTTTGAAGCTCTACGCTGACCCTTTTCTAGATTTCTTTGCTGCAAAAGTCTGTATGGGTCCCAACATATCGCGCCATATTCTAATATGGGTCGCACTAATGACATATATGCCAGTTCTTTGGCACTCACTGAACTCTTTTTGAGAATCCGCATAATAAAATGCAAAGATCTCCATGCTTTCCCTACAACGAAATTTACTTGATTTTCCCATGTCAATTTACTGTCTAGCTGAACTCCTATATATTTGCAAGACGTGACTCGAGGTATAATATTATTATTCAATTTATATGCGGTTTCATTGTAACTTCGACCCCTACCAAACGTGATGGATTTGCTCTTTGAACTATTTATTTCCATGCCGTTTGTATCCGCCCAGATATGTAATTTGTCCAAGTCTCGCTGCAAAATATTCTCGTCCTCCTCCGAGTTAACAATTCTATAAATTACGCAGTCATCTGCAAAGAGTCGTACATTAGATACTAAACTTGTCGGTAACTCATTAACGAAGGCAAGAAACATGAGTGGGCCGATGACACTCCCTTGTGGAATTCCTGACGTGACGTTTCGCGAAGTTGATAAGTAATTTCCGATTCGGACCTTTTGTGTCCTGTCACGAAGTAGTTCGTTTATCCACGCTACCACTCTAGTGTCTAAACCCGAATCAATTAATTTCTTTACAAGACGATCGTGTGGAACAACATCAAAAGCTTTGGCAAAATCAATTACAATCGCTTCGACCCTACCACCTTCATCAACTACGTCGGCTAGGTCCTGTAAAAGTGAGACTAGCTGACTTTCGCACGAAAAACCATTCCTGAAACCGTGTTGACCCTGATAAAGCCATTGCTTGTCCTCCCATTCTGTCCTGATATAGCTAGAAATTAGATGTTCCATAAGCTTGCATACGACTGATGTAAGACTTACCGGTCTATAGTTACTAAGTAATGTCTTGTCGCCACTTTTAAAAATAGGTACGACGAGAGCCAGCTTCCAATCTTCCGGTACGCAAGCGTTGTTTATCGATACATGAAATAACCTAATTAAATATGGTATAATAGCCTCTCCACCTAATTTAATGACGTCCGTGGAAATAGAATCCGGGCCTCGTGATTTCCCTCTCTTCATTAATTTTATTCTTTTCCACAAAGTATTTATATTAATATGAAAAAGACAGTGATGGTATCTGAATACAATTTGTCTTTTGCTTGAAAACGGAGCTAAAATACGCGTTAAAAGCATTAGCTTTTTCACAATCGTCCGATATTGGCGAATTATTAACCCGAACAACTGGAATCTCATCTTTATTTCCCTTCCTTCTACGAACGTATTTAAAAATGCCGACCAATTTTTACTGCCCTCCGCATCAAGAATATGAGTTAAATGATGTTCCTCTGCGATT